>CM076978.1:14099646-14339646 GCA_039105355.1 Benthosema pterotum
GTGTACACTTCTTGTCAATACTTGTAATTTAATGTTTTACAATAATTTAGCGATTGAGAGTGCAAAATGAAACCGAATTAAAACACAAAGGTCCATTTGGTTTCATTTTACACTCTCAGGAGTTAAACATTGGTCCATATGGTTACTAACTCTCCATATGGTTCAGAACTTTCTCTCTGGGGACAGCCTGTATAACCGCCTCAAGGACCACTGGGGGTCCTTGAAGAAAAAGAATAAGCAGACGTACAGGAGACAGCCTTGCAGGTGTTGCGGGCGCTGCGCTCCAGCGCCTCGTATCCGTCCACACACAGACACTTGTAGGAGCCGTAGGTGTTGATGCATCTCTGGCTGCAGGGCAGGCTGGAGCGGCACTCATCGATGTCCACACACGTCTTACCGTCATCCTTCAGACGGAAGCCTGGCCAGCACTTACACTGTCAGAGAGAAGGGACAGGAGAGGAGGGGCTGTTAATGACCACTTAAACACGGGCGATTCATTGAAATGTTATCAAAACCAACAATGATGACTAACGCTGCAAGACTTCCAATTCCACCCATCTACATTACATAGCCAATCTGGCTATAAAGCACTCGAGGCTAGAGAGTGAACTGTGGCCATAGCCCCGCCCCTTGCTATGCATTTCAATACAAGTTGCTCAGTGCATTTCAATACAAGTTGCTCAGTGCATTTCAATACAAGTTGCTCAGTGGCGTTCTCATGCACACGGAACACAACGCCACGGAACACTGACACAGCTGGTCCTGGCTGGCGCAAGGGACGTCATGAACGTCCGTCCAACTCCGTTACGTCCGCCGCCATTAACATACTGCACTTACACATTTCGCCACTAGGCCCGAAGCTCGAAAATAGTTTCACAGGCGTTTTGGGGAAAACATATTTGACCCCTAAACTTTGTGTTGCGGGTTGACGGAGTATGAGCGAGAACATTCGAAAACAAACAGAGCCACCACACACATACTGATCTTTAGCTTTGCCACATCAAACTGCCATTGCTCGTATGTCATCGATTATATTTTTATTTTAATTGTTTGCGTTCGACATCTCACTTTCTCACCCCTCAATGTCGCAACCTTTCCAGTACACACGCCCCTCCCCGGCCTCAACCACTGCCTTACACTATAGACACAGTTACGACATCTACGTTCCACACCATTGCAGCAGCATTTCTTAATGGACCTATTTACGAACTGGGACGGAGATCCAGCTTTGCAGAACGACATGGATTACACCCTGCTAGCAGTCAAAGCTACCATCGTCCAGCCTCTGCCGCTGCTGTCCAATGTCCATATTCCAATACTACCCACTCATTTTCGACCGATGCATATCACACACGTGTTGATTGTGTTGTCTAACAATAAACTGCGTATTCGACTGCGCGTCTGTCCAGGCTGCATGAGCAGCGCTCGAGCGCTCAGTTTCTGACCCCCAATGTCGCAACTGTGACTCTACATGCCATTGATGTCGCAACTCTGACTCTGCATGCCCTTGCATGGCCACAGTGTTACAGACAGTAGACAGAGTTGCGACAACTCCGTAGACATGTACAGGCATGGCATCATGGCGCAGCCATCCCGTTCATGTAGCACCTTTGCCCACTGATTTTTCAAACGGACGCATTTCCAAACACTGGAGGGGACATCTAACTCACGTGGTTTTCAACCAGTCGGCCGGGCGGGGACCACCAGTGGCACTTCTGAGGGTTCCAGGTGGTCCTTAGCTCAATTATCGAAAGTTGGTTAAGTGTATTAACAGTATTGTATTACAATTTCCACTGCAAACACGATCCACTGCAAACACGATCGTATTCCACTCATTTCGACCCATGCATCCCACACGTGTTGTGTCTAACAATAAACTGCACGTTCGACTATGCGTTCTATATTGGATCTATGTTTGACTGTTTTGTTTCCCCAATCCAGGCAGTCTGGTATTGTGGACAATGCAAAAGACATCATGCGTTTGGGGTCTGTGGGGCTAAATGTCATCACATGCTGGTCCGTGTCTCGAAGGCTGAATAAATAGTGGACCCTCGTACTATCAAAAGGGTTGTAAACAATGATCTAACGGATCACATCACTGAACACACTGGTTTTGGACGCGCGTGCTTACACAGCCATACCTCACTATAAACTATTTCAACAACAGAGACGAAACGATCGAGAGACACAGAGGAGATCTAGAGACGTGAATTGGCGTGAAGAAAGTCGCTTAAAAACACTGATTGATCATCAATACGTGCGCACACACGCAGCCTGCAGCACTCTCTGACGCCGTACCGTCTCCAAGTCTGAACTACGGTGAAAATGAACGGTGCGGCTGACGTTCGTTTCCACCACACAGCTTCTGCAAAGTTCTTTCCTACCTTTGACTTAATGTGTTGCTAAAGACGCCCAGATGATAGATCCAATTGATTATATTTGCAGGCATGTAGCCTGCAGTGGTCAGCACTTAGCACTTGAGATTGTCATGTTCATATTTGATATGTCAATAACAATATTTTGATTTGTAACACCATTCAGAATATTACTCATTATTTATGTGTTGTCTATGTCAATGTTGATTACCGTACTTTAATGTAGCCTATGGCTTGCAATCCACTACTTCAGAACCCCTGCAGTTTTCCATCAACTAGCTATTTGATTAAAAACAATTAACTCATGATATTTACTTCCTCACAGATCCAACGCGTGGCGCTAGACGTTCGGGGCGCGAAGCGCCCCGAACTTCTAGTTCTCTACATTTTACTATGTCAGTAATATACCTAAGATATGTTGTGTGCACATGATGAAAAGCAAGTATTTCACCATGATTTTTCTTTTAGGACCTCTTTTTCTGAGTGTACAAATGGAGTGTACAATTGGTTCCATCGCCCGTGGCGCGAAGCGCCACGTGCGATGAAGCCACCCCCCATACCATTTTCTCCTGCCCCCCCCAATTTGGAAATATTACATCCGCCCCTGGGTTCAAGTAGTCAAACCTGGGCTGTATTTTTACTTTTAGATCAGCAGTGACACTGTGCTGCTGTGCACCCAGTGAAACACTGCAAACAGGGTCAGTGGAATGAATGAATACGTCAACATGTTGAAAAGTGTCGGACCCTTTAGAGTCACCACAGCAGTACCTAATCGATAAACACATTTCACACTGTGCATAATGTTGTTGTTGTTGCTGCTGGGTAGAATGAAACCACTATTATGTTCAACGCTGTCCAAATGTTTTCAGGAACAAAAACAGAAAGAATAAATAAATGAATAAATAAAAAATCTAGTAGCATACTGCACAAGCTCAAAACCTGATGGGTTCCAAGGTGGTGGATGTGCTATTTTTCAATAATAACAATAATAATTATTATTATTAATAAAGGTATTATAATATGTACATATTTTAATCTAACTCCACTTCACCTCCACTCTATTGGCTGTTTATGAACCTGCTGCCGCAGACTACTGCACTGTGATTGGCTAAAACGCCAGCTCACCTACCCTCCCACACACACACACACACACACACACACACACACACACACACACACACACCACACACACACACACACACACACACACACACACACACACACACACACACACAGCCTTGTCGTGACCAGGCGTTACGTTATTGACAACAATAACGTTCTGGACTGTCTGCAAGGCAAAGCATGTGTCTGTCTGCAGGAAAACAGCAACAGCGTCAAAGTAGAAGTGACGCAGAAAAAGGGGAAAAGGCAAAAAAATATAGCAGCTATTTGTGTTTTTGATTTTTGGCTAAAAGGTTGGCTATAATACGTGTGTATGGTGTTTTTTTCCTCCACAAAAACGATGACATTTCTCTGCCCAACAACAGCAACGACATTCTCCAAGGAAGGCTTGAAGACACCTATAGGGGATATGACCCCATAACGCCAACCTCCCCATCTCCCCCTGACCCCACGCAGCATTAATAATATGATAACATCAATGTCACAGTGTGTGGACATTGTCTAGTGTAGCGTGTAGTCCCCATAGTCTCTCCTCCGTGACCGCGGCCCCCCAAAAGAATAACTCAAAGTGCTTGTATCAGCTCCACTGGCCCCCGACCGCAAATCCTTCCTTATCCAAAGTTATAACCTTGAGACCCCTTTCTGCTGATCTCTCTGTTCGGGAGCACAAACGGATGAGCCGAGGGCCGCGCATTGATGTGCTCTCTGCCCGGCTTTACTCTGTCTCATGACAGGGTGTTATGTGTGTGCACCACGCACGTGTGTGTGTGTGTGTGTGTGTGTGTGTGTGTGTGTGTGTGTGTGTGTGTGTGTGTGTGTGTGTGTGTGTGTGTGCGCGCGCGTATGTGTGTGTGTGTTTCGTTCTTTGGCCACTTTTCTGATGCAGCCAGCAAAGTAGTATAGAACCAGCGTAGGCGACCTTAGTCAACATTTGCACTTCAGAGTCACACTGGCACAAGTGCAAGAGAGATTATTTTTCTTTTAAATTTAACTCTAGAACAGGGGTTTTCAACCTTTTTGACTCCAGGGACCACCATTTATTCAGCATTTGAGCCACGGACCACCATTTGATTACATTTTCACACCAAAAACCTGAAATTAAAGAATTCTTTTGGTTTTCTCCACAATTCCAGGCTGTATTTTGCCAACAAAACAGTGTAAACTTCTTAACACTCTCCGTGCCAGCCCTTTTTCATATTTTTGGAGGTAGCCAGTGCCAGTTTTTTTCATCAAAAACTCATATTTCATATTTCGGTCCATGTTTCCGCACGGACAAGTTAGTTGGCCGCACACACTTCCGGTTCCGGTTTGGTAGGTCTCTTGTTATTGTCTATCAATGGTGGATGCGGTCGCTGCTAGCTGCTGTTAGCATGGGGATCGAATTAAACCGGCGCCGGTAACTACGTCATTTACAGTAGCGTTTACGTCAGCAGCATCAGTCGTTACTGTAAATCATAATGATAACGAAAGACGTAGATCTATTTCAATGGCATGAAAACTGTTAATTAAAGGTAGGGTAAGTGATTTGAAATTCATCCTGTAGTTCCAGCCTGGTGCACTAGGGGCACCAAACAGTAGCTACACTATGTGAGCCTGCTGCTTGATCCTGATTGGAGGAGAATTCGCCACCACCTGGGGAACTTTTATTAGCTCCTCTGCTGACGTGGGGGAGGGGGGGAAACTCCATATATGGTTTCCACACCTTATAATAGAGCATTTTAACAGAAATTTTTTTTGGGGGGGGTGATATCTGACAAAAGCTAAATCACTTCCCCTACCTTTAAGTGGTGCTAATTCTTGAGAAAACTCTTGAGAGTGTAAAAACCAAATGGACCGGCAAGGGTCCATTTGGTTTCATTTTTACACTCTCAAGAGTTACATCTGTTTAACCAACTTTCCATCATTTAGTCTGGGGACCACCTGGAACATTCTCAAGGACCACTGGTGGTCCCCGGACCGCCTGTTGAAAACCACTGCTCTAGAACACTGAACATGGTGATTTTACATGGACAATTACATTTTTTGCAATTTTCATAATGTTGCTGATGTCTGAGGTGGGTGGGTCTTTCAGTAGCTTCATGATGCTCAGTGACATCATAATGTTGCTGATGTCTGAGGTGGGTGGGTCTTTCAGTAGCTTCATGATGCTCAGTGACATCATAATGTTGCTGATGTCTGAGGTGGGTGGGTCTTTCAGTAGCTTCATGATGTTAAATGACATCATAGAATGTGGGTTTGTATGTGGGTTTGTTTCCGTGCACACACCCCTAGTTTTTTTCTCCAGGAAGGTTTCGGGTGAATTTATTCTGTGTTTAGTGATAGTATGATGAAGATTTTTTTTTCCACGTTTCATTACGTTTTGAGATAGGCTCAACAGTCCAGGCACCTTGGTTGATAATCAAATCCGGCAGTATATGCCACAGATTCGACTCTCGATCCCTACGGCATTTACTGCATGTCAACCGCCCCCCCCCCCCCCTCCCTATCTCCTGTCAGCCCCCTCCATTGAAAAATGGCAAAAGAACCTAGTCTTTGTTCCAGCTCTGCTTTGCACTGAGGAGAGGTTATGATGGGGCTGATGGCTGTGATGATGGCCCTCAGATGACACATTATGGCCTTGACCCGCATCCATGTGGAACACTGTGTCCGTCCTGCACAGCCAGGAGTCAGGACACATCTCAGCATCCAGGACAGGCTGGACAGTCACAGGAAAGGCTGGACAGTCACAGGAAAGGCTGGACAGTCACAGGACAGACGCCTGGCTGAGGCCTCCTTGTTTCATAATCACCTTGACCATGAGTACAGACTACAGCTAATTCCAGCATTTTTTTTTTTTTTTGTCTTCACATGCATATTTCCGTTTGGTTGGTACTTTGGTAAAACGGTGTAGTTTTCTGAATTTAATCCTTTTGCACAATTAAGGATTTTTCCACATGGGATTGGTCTAATCATGAGTAGCCAAGAAATGAATTGTTGCAAAGTCAGATAACCATGAGTCAGGCAGAAATGTCGTTCAGGTGTTCAGTCTGTCTGTCTGTCAAATGTGGAGTGTAAATAATATTTTTTTCTGAATTTAAGCATTTTCAACAAAAACGAGATATCCACCCATAACATACATTATTTAGAACGGGCTATGCAGGCTGAAATTACTTATTTGACGGATATTTCAGGCATAATATATAATATATCAAATTAAACTACTAGAGTACTAGATAACCCTTTTCATTAAAACAAATATTAAATTTGATATCAATTATGACTGACATATTTGTCACATAAGCAATTCCATGAATTTTATCCCTCAAAGCCTGTTCTATGTTTTCTATCTAAAAGTGACGGGGTACTGTACTACTGTTTCCTGGGAAAATTACGTCACACACAACTGATCGACTATGACCAATCAGAATGCGACTTGGATGCTGGGAACTGTAGGACTCAATCTAAAAACTGTTGCCTAGTAACAACTTTAAATCTTAAAGGTGTTACCTAGTAACACCTTGTTTTAATTAAAATAAAAAAGTTACACAGCATAGCTTTAACAACATACTGTAAAACGATAACTATACTTTTAACACTCCACTGCATCTCAGAGGTTTGCAAGACAGCGAGTTTTCCCACTGCCGCGCAAGGGCTTAAAAGTCCCAGAAAATGGGTAAAAAAAAAAAAAAATCTGAAAGCTCTCTAAAATGCACTTTGTGCCATTTTACTAAAGCACTGTGGCATCCCTGGGCTGTGCCTTGCGTCGATCCACTTGGATGAAAAAAATAATGCATTCTAGAAAGAAAGGCTGGGGACCACGGACCCTGCCCAAGGTTGAGAATAGACTTTTACCAAGGTCTAGCAGGGTTTTGTCTTGGCCAGTTGTTACGCCACTTTGTTTACAGAGCAGTGGAGGCGATCCCAGCAGGGCGTAAATAGTAAGTGGTGCATTTTTATAGCGCCTTTATCCAAGACACTTTACATAGACTGTGGATCCAATTCACACACCAATGGTGGCGGAAAACCATACAAGGTACCGACCAGCACATCGGGACCAATTAGGGGTTAAACATTACCCATGCTATTCCAATACATACATGCATGCATACATACATAGTACAGTACATGTGGTACATACTGCACGCACGCACGCACGCACGCACGCACGCACGCACGCACGCACGCACGCACGCACGCACGCACGCACGCACGCACGCACGCACGCACACACACACACACACACACACACACACACACACACACACACACACACACACACACACACACACACACACACACACACACACACACACACACACACACACACACACACACACACACACACACACACACACACACACAATGACACACACAATGACACACACAATGACCTTGATCCACTGCTACGGTTCCACTTTGAAAGACTAACGGTTATATGTGTCTTTATCGCCATTTCCTTTTTAATGACGTGCACACAGTCGGACTTCATTATCTCTCATTAATCATTCATGCCCACACAGTCAATGAACGTATCACCATCGCTCTTTGATGGATTAGAGATAGAATTGCAAGCTTCGCTGCTCTCACTTAACAAACCGAAGGAAGGAAAACAAAGCCAAAAACAATGAAACTGAAATTGCATTTTTTTGGAAATACATGTGCAGACTACTTGTCAGCAGATTCATGGTGCCATGGTGACTACATAGCATTCCTTTTGTTCCAAGTTAATTTCCTGTTAGACAGCGATATTCACGAACAACGTGGCATTGGTAACTGGCCTGGATGTAACCTATTCAGCAAGTAAGCATCAATAATAACATCAGTTGCAACAGGCATGCATGCATAACGTGGTCTGACTCATGCAGTTAGTTAGTAGAGTAGTGTTTAAAAACATTTTAAATATACTTTAAGGTTGTTTGCATGCCATCGTGTTTGGTGGGGCAGTCAAGCCCCCCCCCATACCCATGCCTAGACCCGGGCCTGACTCGGAAGTCAACCTGGACCCGTTTAGAATGTTATGGTTGTCAGGAGAGAAAGAGGTTTATGATATTGAAGCCATACGGGTCTGGGATAGGACGCCGTCTATTCCGAGGAGAGGAAGACGGTGATATTATTAAGCTGTGACACACACTTCATAAATACAACTGCATTCTACAAGCGCGCCACCACGCAGGTGTATTTATAGTGACACGCTGGGAGCCAAAATTGGTTTATAGCTTCAATATCAGACTACAGGGAACAGCTTACTGGGTAATTCATTTTTATTTTTTTTTATTTTTCCGTACCTTCCCATATCCCTGCAGGGTTCTTTTTTTGTGGTTTTGTCATGTTGTTTCCACAGCAGCGCCAAGCAAGGCTGACTGAGCGCAGCTAATGGGCTGATCTGAGGCGGATGATGATTCCGACGAGACGCGACCAGGACGTTAGAATGAATATAATCCTGTGAGCGAGTTGGAACCAGAACTACCAGTCCTTCTGGACCGTCTCAGGGCCAGTTCTAGGCATAAGCAGGTGTTTGCCCCACCAAACATGATGGCATGCAAAACTATTTCAGATTTAATTGCTTATATTTAAAATGATTTGAAACACTACTACTGCTACTAGCTAACCAGAATTGTTGCAGCACTAAACCAATAGCATTTCATCACTCAAAACAAAAAACAAGGTGAGTCAGGCCTTTAGCTTTATGCATGCTGCGTGACTGTTGCAACTTCAACAACAACTGATGTTATTATTGATCCTAACTTGCCTAGTCCTGTAAACGAAAATAGTAGCCTTGCCAGGCCATGATGTCAGGAGGCCAGCTGAGCCATTGAGGCCATATAGATATAAACGATATGGATATAAACGAAAATGGTATTCCCTAATTGGGAAATTTTACATCCGGGCCTGAGCATAAGCAATATAAAAGGTTGCTTAGGACCACAACCAGTAACAGGACCACAATAGAGGGGGAGATCTATTTTATGTTTTATGTATCCCACTATACCATACACAGGCTATTCTGGTGGCCTGGGAGCATGTGACCCCCCCCCCACCTTCATTTGAAACTGAAAATGCATCCTACACAATGTCTTCTAAGCCCGGAGAGCTTTCTGAATAAAACTCTCAGCTTGCTACATCAGTGTTCTTCAACGTCGAAAGCAAAACATCTGAGTTATAGACGCTCATAGCGCGCCACTCGGTGGCACGCTATGAGCTTGTAGATCTGATATTTTCCATTAGTTAATGCTAATGCTAGCTTTAACCATTAGTGTACTGAACGCGTTTTGGTGTTCTAAGCATTATGTTTTAACTATTGAAAAATAGCAGATCTACAAGCTCATAGCGCGCCACCGAGTGGCGCGCTATGAGCTTGTATCTCTGCTATTTTTGAAAAATCGTGAAAAAGTGGTGCAAATCTTAACATAATCTCGCCTAGGGCCTGCCTAACTCCCAGAGCCGGCACTGCGTTCCTTTTCGGACCGCCTCATACGTACCTTGTATCCCACCGGCAGGTCCTGACAGTCCTGCGTGCAGCCGCTGACGCGGCGGTTGAGACACTCGTTGACGTTGCAGTTCCTCTCGTCAGAGCGGTCGCCGCAGTCGTCGCGGCCGTCGCACAGGCTCCCCTCGGAGATGCAGCGTCCGTTGGAGCACATGAAGAACGAGCCGTTGCACAAGCTCCCTGGAAAGGCCCCGTATATACACTGTATTAGAACTCGGAATTTTGTACCGTTTTTTTGACCGACTGTTTGGCTACCGGTCGCGACCGTTGGGCCAACAACAGCCATGACTGTTCTTCACAGGTCATGTCTAACCTTAAACATGACCTCAGTAAAACCTATGCCTAAACCTAACCTTAACCCCGACCGTTACGTCAACGCCCACTATGAAACGGTCACAACCGGGGGCAACAGTTGCGACTGTTGCTGCGACGATTATAAATCAGTTGCGGCTAGTGAAAATGGCTGACCGTTTTACTACCGGTCACGACCGTCTTACTACCCTAAACATAAGCTCAGGAAAAACTATGCATAAACCTAACCTTAACCCCCAACGGTTGTGACAACGGTCGCGACTGTTCTAACTGTGATTGCTGCTTTAATTTATAGCATTTCTGGCTTATTGGTGACTAATGGTATTATTATTGAAAACAATTGGATTCAGTTTGTGGGTGGGGGGTTAAAAGTAATATATAATATGTATTACTCTTGATAGGTAATGTAATGATATTTTTGTAAGGAGTAATAAGTGATAAATACTGTAACATATTACTCTCCTATGTATTATCGCCCAACACTGATTGGCACAAATGTATTTTTTTTCTCAGCGATTTTGTTTTCCTCGCTTCATCATCATGAGTGGAATCCCGACAGATTAATTCCACCCAGGAGGAGGACAGGTGTTACAGCGTTTTTCTTTATTTCCATCCCGTATATGCGTACGCGTTCCTCGTTGTTCTCAGCGGTCGGCGGCGTTACTCGGCAGCAGGACTGACGTTGATGAAGAGCCTCCTGTCGGGCGCCCGGCGGGGGAGTCTTACCTGCGGCCAGACATTTGAGGTTCAGCGGCAGCTCGTCGGAGCGGTCCGGACAGTCTGAGTAGCCGTCACACTCCCACTGCGAGCTGAGCAGACAGCGGCCGTCTCCGCAGCGGAACTCATCTGATCCGCATGAGCGATACACTAAGGGGGGGCGGCGGGGGGTGGGAGGGAGGGAGACAGAGATAGGCATCCTTTGATAAGCTGGCACCGGCGCTGGGAAGTAACCAGGTACATTTACTCTAGTGCACAGGCGGAGTTATCCATACTCTCAGGGCTTGACACTAACACTTGCCCGCTTGCCCGGGGCAAGTAAAAAAAATAGTGGGGCAAGTGAAGACTGCTACCTGGTTGCCCGATCGGGCAAGTGTGCAACTTAGTGCGCAATAACACAACACAAGATAAATTTGTCTTGAAGGTGGTCATTGCGACCTGGGCTAATTAAGATGATGAATTTTAACTCTTGAGAGTGTAAAAATGAAACCAAATGGACCCGCAAGGGTCCATTTGGTTTCATTTTTACGTTCTCAAGAGTTACATCTGGTTAACCAACTTAGCTGGGGACCGGAACCCTCTCAGGGACCACATGTTGAAAACCCCTGGTTTAAAGCACCCAAGTAGGAAGTAAACTTAAATGCAAAATTTACAATATATTATTGGGGGGCAAGTGACCATGACCTGAGGGCAAGTAGAACCTGACTTGCACTTGCCCGATGGGCAAGTGCCTCGGAGACCTTAGTGTCAACCCCTGTACTCTGTTCAGTTCATGGAGCCGGTTCAATGGTGGGTCGTCTACACATAGGTCCAGGACTTGTAGTCCAACATACACCGTTTAGACTATTACATTATTATACTAATTACACTTATTACACCTATTACACTACTACACTAGTCCAATGGTACATGTATTCCACTGTTTCCATATTGCATGTATTATACTATTACACTACAGTATTGCTCTTATTATACTATTACACTGTAACACTATTACAAAAAGTAAAAGTTTCCACTATTCAGCTATTACAATGACTACTATTTCTATTATGGACATTGTAATAATATTGCCTGATGGGTCTCAAAAGCTGGGGACGTATAGCGAACCATTTATGGCTAAACCATTGCTAAACCAATATGGAAATATGAGTGTCAGCACACTACTGACATGGTGGAGAGAGAACATATAGCAAATGGAAATAGATACATTTGAACAACATGCCATAGCCCCATTCTAAGGTTATGTTGGAGTAGGGGAAACAGCCAATAAGGATTTCCTCCCCCCAAAAAATAACAACTGGACCACTTTTTTTGGAAATAGGCCAACTGCAAATAGGGGTAAGAAAGCCTTCTGGGTGGAATTCTCCTTTCAGTGAGAAATGGGAGTACTTCCTCCACCACTTGCTGACACACACTGTTTCCAGATTGGGCTCCGTCACGGCATCAGTCCCAAGTCTGGAAGAAGACCGTCGCTGTCACCCATTATTCAGTTTGTGACAGTCGCCAAATTCGGGGGCAATTTATTTATTTTATTATTATTTTTTTTTAGGCGAGGCGCGCACACACGCGTGCGCACGCACACACACACGCACACACACACACACACACACACACACACACACACACACACACACACACACACACACACACACACACACTCTGAGCTGCAGTGAAAGCGGAGAACAGCAGAATGACAAAGTTCTACTTGCCACATTCGACCGACTCGTCGGAGCCGTCTCCGCAGTCGTCGTCGTGGTCACAGACGAAGCTCTGGGGGACGCAGGCTTTGTTGTGGCAGCGGAAGGAGCTGTCGTCACACGTGTTGTTGGGGGCTGTTAGTGCATGAAGAAAAAGTACAAATACGCATGTTGTTGCAAACATAAACACTAGAGATACTTGGTATGAACGGTAGCTTACTGGAAGCGGCCCCGATATTGATGACGTCATAATAGTGTGACCATGAATGGCTTAGTACTCAATCATTAGTGAAAACAGACACTTGGAAAAAAAAAAACAATAGTATATATGCTATTTTAATGATCGAACACAATAGCTTTTTATAATAACTACACATTATTAACCATTAGTTAAACATTTCTCATATGGACACTAATAGGCATTTCTTTGCATTAATAGAATACGTAAGTTATCCTTACTAATTGTATCGCACTGGTAATCTAACCGTGAATGTGCTTAATCATTCTATTCTCAGGTTGTTGTAAATGATAGATTCAGCCCTTTATAAATAAGTGCTTGGTTACACTTGGTTAATGAGAAATAAATGTGTTATGAATACTCAATGAATGATTTATTGAGGTAGTTATTACTGTCTATGCTTTATGACACGTTTATAAATGAGGAGGAGGCAGTCATGGCGACATGCAGGACGAAGAAAAAAGAAATAACAATAAGGGAGGCCAAAGGTCAATAGTCAACCATTTTGCACCATGACTGCTTCCTCCTCACTGATCTCAGATCATTTGCAGGGTCAAATCTGCCAATACATGAGTGTGCTAGTGCATGACAATACACAAATATGCATGTTGTTGGGTGCTAGTGCATTAGAAAACACACACACGTCATGCACACGCGCACACACACACACACACACACACACACACACACACACACACACACACACACACACACACACACACACACACACACACACACACACACACACACACACACACACACACACACACTGGGGAGAGCTCTGAACTGTGCTCATGCTTCCTTCAGTGCGTGAGGAGTGAGCAGCAGGTTGTTTCTTTTCGCCTGACAAGTGTGTGTACACCCTACACACTAGGCTGTTGTTGGGTGCTATTAGACTGCAGCGGTCGGTGGTGCATCAGGGGGGAAACAAATGCATATTTATGTTGTCGGGTGACTAGTGTGCATGACAAACAGAAAACCCTTGCTAGAGACATGATGATTCATTCAGCGCGGCCCCCGCACCGCACGTGGCATAATGCCACCACGTGTGTGATCGACCGACGGCGCTTCAGCGAGATCATCCCTCCGAGCCCCACTCAGGGGCGGATCTAGGCATGGGCATGGGGGGGGGGGTGCCATGCAAAACAATCCCAGATATTTCAAATGAAAGTGCTTATACTTAAAATGATTTGAAACACTACTATTGCTACTAACTAACTACAGCTGTGTCACCACTAAACCAACAGCATTTCATCATTGAAAAGGGAAAACTCTCTGAGTTAGACCTTTAGCGTTAACAACAACTGATGTTATTATCGATGCTTTACTTGACTAAGTCCTGTAAGTGAAAATGGTATGGGTGGCGGCTTGTTCTCTTGCACCCCCCCCCCCCCCCCCCAAATGGGACATGTTACATCCGCCCCTGGCCCCACTTTAGCTGGGCTGTAAATGAGAGACAATAAAGCTCACACTTGATTAGCCTAATATGTTTTTATGGGGGGCTGATGCAGATAGACGCATAAAGGACATAATTTATGCGGGTTTCATGAATCATTATTATTATTATTGTTATTGAGCAATGGCCATTCTCAGCTGGGGTGTGGTGCCATTCTGCTTCACTGGTTTGGTCCATGACGAATGGTATACATTAGAATCACTGGTTGCTCAGTGACATCATAATGTTGCTGATGTCTGAGGTGGGTGGGTCTTTCAGTAGCTTCATGATGCTCAGTCACATCATAATGTTGCTGATGTCTGAGGTGGAAGGGGCAGAACAACTGGAAGGGGCATTTGTTTTACAGATTAGTAAAAAGTGCAGGGGCTAAAGCCTGTGGCCTGTGGCCCCCTTGATGTCTATGTGTGCACGTCCCTGACCCCAGCCTCTTGGGCAACTATGACAGCAGATTACTTATAGATGACATTATTATTATACTGTATTACAAAAATGCAAAAATACAAATCTCTGGCAGCTGCTGAATCCTGATTTACATTTTCTCCGCAAAGCTCCTCCTCGCTTGACAATTTGATCCAAGTTGCGCGAGTCAAGACGCGATGCGCTGCGAGGGCGCCGGACGGAATAATTTGCATAGATTTGGAATCACATCAACACTATGTAAATGTGGCCCAGTGATCCATCCATCCAACGCTGGCCACCCGCTGCGTAGGAACCTTGTGATTGCACCTCCGGCTTAGAGTGCACCAGGAATAGAGACTCACACTGACTCACACTGAACCCAGAGAGAATGCACCCCGCTGGGCGCCATGTTTCACTATGCCACTCTGGTGGACAGGCTAACATGAATGAAAACTGTTCAAGTTGAAATGGAAAAAATAAGTCAAATTCAAATCATGGTGGAGCCCCTTTAACCCATCAAAAAGGAAACTTCTACTGAGTATACAGATGTGAAATACATTATCGTGGTGTGGCAATGGCTTTCAACAGGTTTGTTTCCAGTGTTGGTTAAAACCACAACGTAACGTAACTGCTTTTGTGCCAAACACGAGGATTCCACCTGTCTGTGCCACAGCTTTCGCGGTTGAAACCCTTATCTTGAAGCACCGGAGCGGTGAATTGTGATGACATTGTGTTTCTGGTTCTAGGATATGGTAGGTCTACGCAAGTAATGTTTTGGTCAGGCAAGATGGGTTGCCCCCCCCTGCTAGATGAGTAGGATACAAAGGCTGAAAGGCACGCATTTGCTTTCCAGTAGGTGATTGAGAGAAAAATCGCTGTGCACTAATAGTTCACAGCTCTTTTTTTTTCTTAGCCGTGATTTTTCTAAATGTCTTGATGAAATTAACAAGGTGGACACTATTGTAAACATGTGTAGTGTTTATCTAGTGTGTCCACTCAGTTTTTCAGTTATGCTGTACTTGTTCTTGACTTGTACAGTAATCCTCCATTTCTCCATTTCAGTCAGTCAGTCAGTCAGTCAGTCAGTCAGTCAGTCAGTCAGTCAGTCAGTCAGTCAGTCAGTCAGTCAGTCAGTCAGTCAGTCAGTCAGTCAGTCATACATTATGTATTGTTATGCATGTATGTATGCATTCACACCATGGCCTCACTGTCCTCTGCTACACATGGTCTAACACTAGAGGTCTGTAGTTGGTCTGTAGTTGACATCCCACAGACCAGAGACTAGCTCAATGTAAAACAATAAATAAACAAATGAATGAATGAATGAATGAATGAATGAATGAATGAATGCATGATAATAAATAGATATTTACCACAGCCGGCTGCAGCCAGTTCATCACTCCCGTCTGGGCAGTCCCTCTCACCGTCACACAGCCAGCGCTTGGGCACACAGGCGTATGATCCTGGACAACTGAACAGCCCTGGTGCACATGTCACTGAGCCTGCGAGGTGTAGGGAGGAAAATACACTTAGTACAGCATCAACATTCAACACATACAAAGAGCAGGATTGTAGGAGGGTAGCACAGAGATTCTACACTACACTGTAGAATCTACGGTGCACAATAACGCCTCTTATGTTACTGTTATGGCCAACAAGGTGTAACAACATGTGAGATGACGATTTACGGTTATTTGCCGTAACGTCACTGTTCGGGACTGAAACCTCTATAACGTCTATCAAAAGTCTGAGTTATGGATCGTACAGGACTTTTACAGTTGTAGGACTTTTAAAGTTGTAATCGAGTTTTACTCGACTGGCATTATATCTGTAGCTTTCACACAAAATTTTTGTCTATATCCATGTGTGTGTGCACAGGCGTCATATTCCAGTATATCTGTCCATCGTGTCGACAATACAGGCAGCCAGGCGTGCCAACATGTGTTCTCATTGGCTGTAGTGCATGCTTTCTCGGGACACTCTCGCAACTAGTTGATACTCAAGCAATGCCCAGTCGGCGACAGAGTCAAATATCAAACACGCTAGATATTCAGAAACAGTCGGGAAGCCACTGGGATCGTGTTTATCGGCGTTATATCTTCTCGCAAAGCCTTTCACACACAGAGTAAAAACTCAGCAATGAAAGCTTTTCTTTCCTGGTGCACGATACCACAGTGCAACAGACTATAATGGCTGGTACACAAGATATTTGCCACGATTTGCCCCGTCTGACGCAAGATCGGGTCGCAAGATCGGGGCAAATATCTTGCAGTGTGTACGAGCCATTATAGTCTGTTACGCTGTGGCATCATGCACCGGGAAAGAAAAAAAAAATCAATGCTTCTAGTGCTACTGTACTCTCTACCACGCAATGTGCCCCCCCGACCGAGCACATTTCACATTATAGTACTTTAAAACAAATATGCCCCTTGAAGGCACAGCAGCACGGCAGAGAAAAATGGCCAGGGTTGGGAAGCAAAGGTAAATACAGTAGTTCAATTAAGAATGTCTCACGAAAAAAAAAATCCTCCTTGTTGTTGATTGGAAATGTGCGTTGGGAAAAAAAAAACTGCAGGCTATTTCATTAATATTTCTTTGACATTCCATTACAATCCAATTATGCAACCAATGTTCACCAGCAACCTTCCTCTATTGTTGTTGGATCCCTTTTTTTAATGTGTGGAATTCATTACCGATACATCTCATTTGCCAACTGAAATAGCTCTGCCTCTTGGGGTCTCAAATGATGAAAAATCTATTTGCCTCAGCGCCCACTCAGATCATCAGAAACGCCCGCGGTATCATTCATCGTGCATGTTATCGCCGTCTCGTTCCCCTGCTGCTTTCGTTCGTGCGTCCTACGGACTCGAACGCGACCGACCGGCGCAAAAAAAACACGTCAGACGTCACAAGCAATGAGGTGGATGTCATCTTTTCCAACAGGGGTGGGTAAAAAAACGATATGCCAATATATCACAATCATTAATGCCATGATGTCAATATCGAATAACCAGGTTCATAATCGATTTTTTTTTATATTTATGTAGGCAAATTTGTTAATTTGTTCATGTCAGAAAGACTGACTGGCTGACGTTATCAGGCCGCACTGCTGTGTATGATTGCACTTTTTGTTATTTATATTGTTTAAAATTGCTCTAAAATGTTCTAGTAGATTGAACTTGTCATGGTCCATATTGTTTTAAAAGGGGAATTCCACCCATTTTCTACATTTTACTGTATCTTAGAGATGTTGTGTGGATAAAAAAAGTTGGATAAAAAAAAGTTTCCCCATTTTGTGTTTCCTAAAATGCAGGTCTGAAAGAAATCATTAACATGGTGAAACACAACTTGATGACATCAAGTTGTGTTTGTGTTGTGTTTGTTAATGATTTTTCTTTTAGAGCGTACAAATGGAACCGAATGGATTTGGTTCCATCAGAAAAAATCTTGAAAATGGGTGGAATTCCCTTTTCAAAACATTCTAGTATAACAAAAGCACAGTCATTTGTGGCAAAAATGTGCTATATCGAATTGAATCACAGCCTAATTAAGAATCGCAATATAAATCAATGCAGAACCCTAAATATCGATAATGGATCGTATCGCGAGGTAAGTGAATCGTCCCACCCCTATTTTCCAGCTGAACCCCCACCCCCTATGCCCCCCCCACACACACACACGTGGCAGCGTGAAAGGTCGACTCACCACAGATCTGGGCGCTCTCGTCCAGGCCGTCCTCGCAGTCGTTCTCGCCGTCGCACAGCCACTGCTTGGCGATGCACTTGTTCTTGGAGCAGGCGAACTGGTTCCACAAGCATGAGGAGTCTGCCAAGGGGATTTTCAATGCCAAATTAACCAAGAAGAACGACTCCGGCGTAACTGCCAGGTGCAACGAAATAAAGCTCTCGTATAATCCGTTTGCGTTGCCGCAGCCTTTTTTTTTTTGCTTCGCAACGTTACATGGTAAACAGTGTATTTACGTAGCGGCTTTATCCATGCCGCTTTACAGAGATTGTGCATTACATTCAACCACTGGCATCTTCACATCAGGAGCAATTTCAGAGAATTTACTCCATAACCCTGAAATACTGCCGCCCTTCAAAGGAGGCAGTCAGGCAATACACTAAACTCTACGTCATTAAGAGTATATTCACACACTTTACTTAGCTTGTGCATCACATTCGCCCACTCGCACAGTGATGGCAGTGGAAACCATGGGGGCAGCTAATCATGAAGCCCCTGGAGACGTTGGAACTTATTGGGTTAAAGCTACAGTATATTCAGTGATTACACTTAAATTTAAAAAAAAAAAAAAGTTTTTCTTCCTTTTTTGGATAATCCTCCCTACTATGAAGTGTGCTGACCATCAAAGGACTTCCTCCCTGTCCCCAAATCACCCAAATCAAGGTAAATAGGGCCTGATAAGGGAGTGACACGCAGGATGAGAGCAGGCGGATACGGGGAGGCATTATTATTATCATCAGGTGCAACGCATAGTGAATAGGGAGTGCTGCTGTTTACACTGCATCATTGTGCAGAGATGCTGTAATGCTGTGCAGTTTGAGCGGCTGAGGGCATTCTGGGTTAAACAAGAACTTGTTTTTAATGGGAAAACATGATACAGGGCTATGTCAGTGTGAGCAGCCAGAAACAGTGAAACACGTGTCTGTGACGAATTTACATCTATTTACAATTTAGGCATTTCGCAGACACTCTTAATCCAGAGCGTGAGAGCAAGAACAAGAAACACTGACAATGCATCATATACTGATGCATACAAAGTAGTTATCATGAATCAAACATAAGCTAAGAACCTCACAGGTCGGCTATTATGTATACTGTACTGTCTTCGTCTTGTTGTCTCTTGTATGTATATTGTCTGTATATGTTGAGTATAAACCAAGACAAATTGCTATCAACTACCTGTTGACATGCCAATATGGTTCATGAATCTTGAATTGAATTTTGGAATATTGTAATTATTGTTGTTGTTGTTGTTGTTATACCATATCTATATTCTCACACACAGATAGTTACAATATGCATGTGCAATGTTGTGCATGAGATGTAATAAAGAAATAAAGAATTGCTGGAATTGCCAATCGAATCTTAATCCTTTCAGCATGTCAAGTATGATTAATAAATAATAATGAAGTTTGATTGTGTGAACTTCACACACCCACACAGAAAGGAAAAACATCGTCACATCACACTGCTACCTACCTGTGTGTGTGTGTGCGTGTGCGTGCGTGTGTGTGCGCATGCGTTTTAATGGCACGTGCCTGTGTGTGCCAGTCTAGCCACGCTAAATAACACACGGGTGAACCATTAGTTCTGCACAGAACGCAGTCAGGCGTTTTTTAATACAGTTCTGCCTCCAGTTCACGGCGATGTGCTGGCCCCATACAAACAGACTTGGACAGGTGACTGCCTGTGTGTCCGTGATGGTCGAGTTGTCAATGACCTGCAGGCCAGCTATTGCCATCAACAGGAGAGGTGTTGCATTCATTGCACTTGTTAGACAACTTTTTGGTCAGATCAGGCAGCACACCTCTGCATATCAAGAGTCACGACTGCTTTAGAGCAGTCAAGACTGCTTTAGATGTATTTATAAAATTGCTGGAATTGCTACTTTTGCTTTAAGTACAACATGGATGGAGGTACTTCTTCTACCGCTGCTCATTAGCCTCTGCAACAAGGCTGTTTTCCTTTGCCAGTCACTGGCTTTGAGGCGCGCCAAAGCCCCGAGACCCGCCGCTGCCAAATAATAAGCTACACACGAAAGGAAACATGTATACATTACAACATCCTCCTTTCCTTTCTTCCACCAAACGCTTCCCGTGAATATTGATCGGCTGGAGACATTTCCTTTTTGATTTTCTCTGCGTTCAGACGAGTCATAAACACGAACAAAGGCAGCCTGTCTGTCAGGTAGCGGAGGTTTCTTGTTGAAAGAAAGAGAGAAATTCAGTCTCGCGATTGAGAGAGGCCGCCATAGGCAGACCTGGCTCCCAAGGGAAGAAAGACTATGAACCCATCGCACACAAAATGGGGTAGAGACTCTGCTACACTTCCTAACCATCTGTCCACTGTACCAAGACATCAGGGATCACCCTCCTCTCCTCTCCTCTCCTCTCCTCTCCTCTCCTCTCCTCTCCTCTCCTCTCCTCTCCTCTCCGAGAATTGGGATTGGCCGGATTAGGTGGGTATTATCTCCTGGAGCTGTCTCCTAATCGCTCCATTCCCTCGCACAAAAGTAGGCAATGGCCTACTTGTGCGCAACGCACAAGTTCTGAGCTATATGGGGATGGTGATGTCACCTCTCCCAGGGGGGAGGGCCGAGGGCAGGTGGGGTCTGGTCTGCGGTGTCGGTCCCAGATCTCTCTCTCTCTCTCTCTCTCTCTGATGTCAGGGCTCCTGGCAAAGCCTCCATGCAGGAGCTTTTTGAGGGGAGAAAAGGGGAGGGACAGGGGAGTGTACGGCACGCCGCTGGAGGTCAAACCGCAAGAATACATGGAATTATAGATCCAGACGCGGGGGAGGAAGGAGAACGTTCCTCGATGACAACGACAGCCCACTCCTTTCCCCTGTCCCTGTGCTTGTACATCACACCAGCCTCTACCTTGCTTTGATATGCAGGACCAGGGGATAATAACGGGGGGATCAACGCCGGAGTCGACTCAATCCCGGAAATCATGATTATTCAGATATTCCGCGGCGACGCCAACCGAAAACGTTACGGGGATTTGCATTTCAAATAAACGTTTCAAAAGCCCCCCCCTCGTGTGAAAATAGTGGCTGCACATTAAATGTATCACATTGGAGTCTTTTCATATCTCCAATCTTTCCCCCGGTGGTGTTTCGCTGAGCACATCACACAATTGTGCGATGATGACAGATGAGCATTTCATTTAATCAGATGTGGAATTGTGAATTTTCGGAGACGTAATGACATTTTCCTCAAAAACCACTTTGCAGCCGCTGTCAGATTATCAATGGCTGGGCCTTTTTATATGATAATTAACCCAGAGGAATGGGGGTATTGTCTATTTGTCCTGCAAAAGCAATTCAGAAACTTCTGAAGGAATGGCGGCATAATTCAAATTGGCTCAGAAATAAGCACATTTGAAGCGGTTGATATTATCATTTCACAGGCGCAAAATGAAGCTCCCAGATAAAAGGATGGAAATGATGTTCCATGTGTTATGCCGCTTATCTGACATCATTCATGGCCAATTTACAAAACAAATCAGATGTTATGCAAATAGCGTAAAAAAGTGTGGATTTCATTCCTTAATGATTAGAGAAATGCTAATCATTAAGAAAAAGACAAAACGATACAAAATAGTGTCATGAAAAATAAATAGTATTTTTTTTTACAATCTTGACATCACCTTCGAATCATTGATTGTGTGGGAGAAGTATCAAAAAACACCCAAAATACTGGTACTTAAATAAAGTAAAACTACATTAAAGGGGAATTCCACCCATTTTCAATTTTTTCCTGAGAGGATACAAATGTGAACGAAATGGAACCTAGCGGGTCCATTTGGTTCCATTTGTACCCTCTCAGAAAACTCATTAACATGGTGAAATCCATCTTGATGATGTCATCAGATGTATTTCACCATGTTAATGATTTTTTTCAGACCTCCATTTTTAGGAAATACAGAATCGGGGGAACTGTTTTATCATGTCCACACAACATCTCTAAGGTGTATTAATTACATATTAAAATGTTGAAAATGGGTGGAGTTCCCCTTTAACACTGTGAATGTGCTTCAGTACATAACTTCCCAGTAAAGCACAGTAAGGACCGGGACTAATTGGATGTCTTGATTGTGTCCAGATCAAGGCCATCCAAGACTAGTCTAATCTGGCCCAGAATAGTTTAGCTATAGCTTCATTATTTCAACTAGTGAAGATGTCCTGTAAATGATGTGAAGCTCATCCCCATATGGACTGTGATCTTAGTCTTACGATGACATCCTCCAGGTCGGATTGACCATTGGGCGTACAGGGAGGTCTCCCGGTGGGCCACGACCCGTAGGGGGCCGGTGGTATCACAGTATGGTCCATTTGAGCCATGGACCGCCATTTCATGACAATTTAGCCCCAACAGACCTCAAAACTAAAGATTTATTTTGCTTTTTGGTCCACAATTCCAGGCTGGATTTGGGAAACAAAACAGTCAAACATACAGATCAAAATGACCATTAATCTTCTACGTTTTCCAACTAGACTTGTGCCAATTTAGATGGATATTTTAACTCTTGAGAGTGTTAACATGAAACCAAATGGACCCGCAAGGGTCCATTTGGTTTCATGTTTACGCTCTCAAAGAGTTACATCTGGTTAACCAACTCTACCAGGTAGAATAGGTCCATCACGCACTGGTTGTGGTGGGCCGGTCTTGGCAAAATCACTCTAAAAATGTCCGGGCCGTTTTTTTTCTCGCCCAGTCCACCACTGACGTCCTCCAGTGACTCCAGTGATATTCCAGACTAGGCCAGATCACAGCACATATGGAGATTATCTTTACGTCGTTTCCAGCATGCCTTCATCCGTTGAAATAATAAAGCTGGTCTGGATCTGACTTGTTAAGATTGATTTAAACGTATACTAGGTAAGGTTTTCATTAAAACATATCTTAACTTTGATATCCATTATGACTGCCATATTTGTCCCGTAAGCCGTCCCCTGAACTTCAGCCCTTAAAGCCTGTTTTGAATATGTTTTCTATTGAAAAGTGATGAGGGTGCTGTTTCCCAGGAAAATGACATCACACACATCTGATTGGACCTTGATGACGAGGACCAATCAGAATGTGACTTAAACGTGCAAGGGATGCTGGGAAATGCAGGACTTGATCCAAAAACTTTAGTACCAGCAGTGACCACCAGTCAAGTTACCTAGTAGTTACTTTAAAAAAACTTTGTCGGCTCCTTCTATTGGTTTCAGTACAAAACTATGATTTAAAGGCCCAGACAAATCTACTGTACATGTATATGATTCCTTAATTCTTTGGTTTTGAGATAAATCAATTAATGAATGTATATATCTGGTATGCCCGACTAAAAGGTGGGAGAAGCAGGCGGGAAAATGGCGCCTTAAGCAGTTACCTGCTTTGTGTGATGTATTTCCATGCTTTTTCCTTTGTTCATGCTTAATGAAAATCGCTCTGGATTAAGCGTGTCTGCTAAATGCCTAAATTGTTTTGTAAATTGTTAATAGACAACTGTAGATAGAGTTAATTGTTGCTAATTGTCTGTTTTTGCGCTCACGTAAATCGGCATGAGGAACCATCGTTCAAAGGCAGGCGGCAGGTTATAGATGATAGTGTATGGTGTGTTTGCGAGTTAATTCCGTCCCTCTTAATTACTGCACGCACACGATTCACAGCCATATGTGTGAACTCCGCGGTCAAGACCGCGACACGCTTTAATGCCTAAGCAATGACACGTGAGCGTGATACGCGGACAGCGGCGGCAAATTATATTTACCCACGCCTTGACTCAATTACTCTCCCTCCGATTCTAATAGGAGGGACCTTTACTTTGTCACGGTATGTTATGAATACATTAATGAGGCTCAGAACGTAGGTGGGCGAAACAAAACACAGAGAGCGTAGGGCTCTTATTGTTGTCTCCACTCTCTAGAAGGAGGTGTGGGCTGCATGGCGGTGGCACAGCAACGTCAAGTCTCCTTCTTTTCAGACGTCGCTACTTTTCACCCAGGCAAAACCAAAAGGTCCTTGCGTCTCCTGGAAACCGTTTATAATGACTGATGGCTAATTAATTAATTGTTACAAGAGGGTGGCGTCGGTGAAAAAAAAAAGGGGGGTTGGGGGTTGGAAAAAATAACAGTGTCCTTTTCAGTCGGTCTGGGGCTGTAATAATGGACACCGTGAGGTAGACTCAAAGAGAAATCTCATTACGCACACAATGAGGGGCAAGCCGAACCGACTGGGAAGACATGGGGGTCGATTGTGGCAAAACAATTAGCCGTGGGAGGTGTTCTTTCTTTTATTGCTTCTGATGTGACTTTGCTTTCAGGCAGAAACCTTGTCTCGACGTGTCCTCGAGTTTTTTCTTTTTTCTTTTGCTCATACGACAGATTACCTCGATAGTAAACAAACCGACATGCAGGATACTGGTTCTGGTACTGGTAAAGCAGGGCTGCCCAAAAGGTAGATTGTGATCTACCAGTAGATCACACAGGCCATGCAGGTAGATCACAAGACAGACCCCTAAAATGTATAGATCTGTAACTCTTGAGAGTGTTAAAATGAAACCAAATGGACCCTTACGGGTCCATGTGGTTTCGTTTTACACTCTCAAGAGTTAAATTATATTTAAACATCTGAATTACATAATTTCAAAAGTCCACACAATTAGAAAATGGAGAATAATTGTTATTTTGACCAACGTTTTGCCAGTTCTCTTTCCCAATTGTGAACGTCAGTAGTAGCATATACAAGAAAACCTTCCAATTCTCCCCATACATTTTTCATTATAAGTGCATTATTCTTAAACACTAGAACAGTAAGTAACACCATCACCACTTTTTTTTTAAATGTGTAGATCTTGTTGAGCCAAAAAAGTGTGGGCACCCGTGTGGTAAAGTGTCAGTTGTAGCGAGGGATGCACTGATGTGGAAATACCTTGGCCAATGTTGATGTTTAAAATGAAATTTAACCGATAGCCGATATCGATATATGCTCATTGTCTCCACCAGGCTGAAAGCTGGTAAGGAATGTGTATAGAACTTTAGCTAAGCCCCGCCCTCTTGTTCACCCCAGGACACTCTCCAGCCGGTCTCAAATGTGTGTGTTGAGACATTTATTTTTTAAAAACAATGTTTTATTATATAGGAAAGCTATTGGTGGAGATGTTTGTCTATCACATGTTATGCTTAGCTGTGATTAAAGAATAGCAGTTTGGGGAGGGGCTTACTGCACTCGTCCGTCTGTGTGTCTGTCCGGTTACCAGCTAATCTCCGACACTGTTAATTAAGTCGATTTCTAACTTTGCACACATACTCCCTGGATGCCTCGGACCACTGGTTGAAAACCACTGTAAAGCGCCTTGGACAAAGGCACTATATAAATAACACTGTTTACCATTTACAACTCCATGTGCATCTCCTCTCCAGGGTTCATTATTATTATTTTGGGTGGGCCACAGCCCCGAAACGTTGGGTAAGCCTTGTGTTTACATCCTGCGTAATGAAAATGTCAAAGAAAGGGGGTCTTACCGCACTGGAACTCGTCAGCCCCGTCCTCACAGTCCTTCTGCCCGTCACACAGCCACACACTGGAGATACAGTTCCCACTGGGACAGGCGAAGTGTCCCTCCTCACACTTCTGACCATGGGAAACTGGGACGGATGGATGGATGGACAGCAAAGACACAAGTACAAGTCAGTCGCTCATGCCTCCGTCTTTCGGGGGGGAATTATATGCTGTGATTGAGGTTATTGTCTTTGTTGCCTATATAAGCTTTATCTTTCCAAATCTCTACACGTGCAGCCATCTTTAATTGCTAAAAAAAAAAAAAAAAATAAATCTCAGAGGATTATCAGAACCCGCCCACTTGCTCAACCAAGAGGTCCATGGTTTGTTTTAAAGGGGAACTCCATTTTCAACATTCTAATGTGTCATTAGTATACCAAAGAGGTGCTGGGTGGACAAAAAGTTCCCCCATTCTGTGTTCCGAAGAAATGGAGGTCTGAAGAAAACCACTAACATGGTGAAACATCTTGATGACATCATCAAGATGTATTTTCATCATGTTAATGGATTTCTTTAGACGCTTCTTTTTTCTGAGAGCGTACAAATGGAACCAAATTAACCCGTTAGGGTTCATTTGGTTGCATTTGTACGCTCTCAGAAAAAAATGTTGAAAATGGGTGGAATTCCCCTTTAAGGAGAATTCCAGCTCCGGAGGCTTTCTTACCTTTATTTGCAGTTGATATATTATTAAAAAAAAAAAAACATTACATATTACTTATTAATGAATGTATGAATGAATGTGTATATATATGTTTTTGTTCTGTTACATGTCGGCTTGGAATCATTTCATTTAAAATTTTGAGAGTGATTGCTGCTTTATTTTATAGCATTTCTGGCTGATTGGTGACTCTTTATGTAGGTGGTCCTAATGTATTACAATGTTTTTAGCGCTTCATTGTATATTGAATATATACTTTTCACCATTGTAAGTTGCTCTGGATCAAGAGCGTCTGCTAAATGCCTAAATTGTAAATTGTAAGGGGTGGGAGTACGCAAAAATAATATAATGGTAATATGTAATATACTGTATAATATACTGTGTAAGTAACGAAATATTATTATTGTTCTACAGAGTAATAAGTAATAGGTCACATATTACTCTCCTAAGTATTGTTGCCCAACACTGGTTCTGGGGTGGAATTCTCCCTTAAAAACGTGATTGACAATAAAGAGAAACACAAACGTTACAGTACGTTTTAACGGTGGGTGATGGACAAAAAACTTCGCCCGATATCAGCGACGGTCTCGCATGAATGGCATGCAAAATGAGTACCGTAAACGACGGTGCTGTGGTGCACTGAAAAAAACAGTATGGTGGAGTAGGAAGTGGGACGGAACTAGAAAACAAACTGTGCCGAATGGTTTCGGGTCGAGGGCAAAAAAGCAGCACTTGGCTCTGATTGGTTTTCCCCGACCAAACGTCGTCCGAAAAGCTCACTAATTTTTATCTTTCCGGGCGAAGTCGCCCACCCACGCCGGCCGACATCGCCCATTCTGCTGCTGTCGCCCAAATCGGTGGCTCCCATAGAGAAATAATGGATAACAAGAAAGAAAGAAAGAAAGAAAGAAAGAAAGAAAGAAAGAAAGAAAGAAAGAAAGAAAGAAAGAAAGAAAGAAAGAAAGAAAGAAAGAAAGAAAGAAAGAAAGAAAGAAAGAAAGAAAGAAAGAAAGAAAGACATAAACATGGTAAGGGTGTCAGGAAGGATGGTGCTGTGGCTGGGTGTGTTATGGTAGTCAGTGTTCAGAGCAGAGACTCACCCTGGCAGTTGGTCTCGTCGGCGTAATCCCCACAGTCGTTAGCCCCGTCACAGACCCAGGAGGGGTGGATGCACAGCGACGTGGAGTTGCAGCTGATGAAGCCCTTCTCTTTCACCCCCAGCTTGTAGAAGTGCGAACAATCTGTGTGGTCTGGAATACATAAACACACAGCCGAGCGATCAGCCATCCTGGCTGATCACTTCACACTACGAGGGAGGGGAGGGAGGGGGAGTTATGTTTGCTGTTGAATAACAAGTCGGATCTAAGCCACTAAGATCCATTTGATCTGTCAAGGGCACGGCTACGGGTTACATTTAATCTAATGATAATAATAATACAACAAAAAAAAAACCTAAGCACAAAACAAAAGCTCAGACAAAAAGAGGGCTTACTGCAGTTCTTTTCGTCGGAGGCGTCGGCACAGTCGATGACCTGGTTGCACCAGGCCGATCCGGGAACACAGCTCCCATCCTGGCATGCTGATTCTGATGATCCACACGTGGCATCTGGGAAACAGGGATAAAAGATTGATAAATGATGATTCTTTTTTTCACTATGAGGATCTCAGCAGAGTGAGCATTGAATGCAGGGGTGTTTTTGCCATGAGGCAGACTAGGCAGTTGCCTGGGGCACCATGAGGAGGGGGGGCACCGGGGACATGCCTAGTGCCCCCCCCCTTACCAAATGGATTCTTATGGGTCTATTTGGGGGGACTCCAGGGAAAATCTTGCCTGGGGCTCCAAATTGCTTAGAAACGCCACTGATGTATGAACAGTCATAGGGGGCTAGGACAGCCGGCAAGGGTAAAGCATGCGTTGCTCAAACGTTATAACAAAGTTTCCAAAAAGGCAGTCCGTTAAAAACGCAATCTTTGCCTCCCCGTCCAATGTTTTGGCGTTCATCAGTGAATTCCGCAATCGCAGAATCACGGAAAGTGAGATCTAATGTAATAGCAATAGTTAGCAATAGATGTCTCTGCCTATGTGAGACTATGTGATGGCATCAGTCTCCCTTCCTGAAAGTCCCTGCGCTTGTTGAAAGTCCAAGTTAATTATGAAAACATCCCCCCTGCTGCCTCGCACAAAATAGCTCCCCTTCTGTGTAGAACGTATTATACTGCCTCAAGGCCAGAGGCATCAGTGCAGTCGAGTAGAAAATCACGGAGATAGAAATATTCAAAATGCCAACAAATAGCGTTCCAACTGAATACAGGAAACAACAACAACAACAGCACGACATGCAATTTGGTCAAAACGATGTCCTCAGACCCCAAATACGGCACGCATCAGAGTTTAGATGCAAAGCAACCTTAAATGGTTCCTAGAAAACAGGCAGCGTTTCCGCGGTGCTAGCAGTCGTACAGGGGGTCCATCTTTCAATTTCTTTGCTGTTGCTCAGGAACCTTGGATCTTTTTTAAAGGGATAGTTCGCTACTGGATCTCACCCTTTCCCGGATATACGACCAACGAAAAGTATTACAAAGGGGGGGAAATAAATAAATAAAAAGAAATAACGACACTGTCTGGATTCCCTGCAAACCTTCCCGTCTCGGATCAAGGCTCATTAAACCAGCCAAGGCTTAGCGCAGCATGCAGGCTAACGCGCTGCATTAGCATTGGCTTTAGCGAGGGTGGGACGGGGGCTTAGTTCCGAGGCAGGGTGGGCAGGCGGAGGGAGAGGAGCAGATCAAAACGGCTCAGAGTACTCACTGTTGCAGAAGCTCTCGTCTGAGTTATCGCCGCAGTCGTCAACGCCATCACAGAAGCGACTGTTGGCCACACAGCGCTGGTTGTAGCACGGCCTGAAGCCCCTCCTGCAGCTCCTGTTGTCTGAAGACGTAGGGGAACCATGCATGTTTTATTGGTTACCTGCTTGTCCATGCCAGCTAACTCAGGGATTAAAACGGAAAATATTTCAGTCGGGGGGGGGGGGGGGGGGGGGGGGGGGGTGCAGACTGCATGTTTTTTTTTTTTTTTTTTTTTACGTTCACAACGTAGCCTACCTTGTCACACTATGCGATAAATATTGCATAAATAAATCCTTACCAAGTATTTTTCGTAAGTCCCATTAGGCCTACACATTTTCTATAGCGTAGGCTACTACGCCCGACATATTTTTGACATGGGAGAAATAGTATGGCAATACTGTAGCCCATTCTGCAAATCAATCAATCAATGCCCCGACAGCTGTTCCGTTCAGCGCAATTGCGCGCCGCGCACACAGACCCACGTTAGTTTGCTCACATGATCTGTATAGCGAGGCAATACATAAATCATTCAATTAAATATCATTCAATATGAAATTCATTAACCGGCCTGTTGATAACATGTAGGCCTAATACATTTATTTTTGCTATATTGTCAGCAACATCTTCTGTTTTTCTTGCAGCAGCAGCAGCTCTACCCAGGGCGGGATTTAGCCAGCCCTACTAGGGTGGGCTGGAAAAAAGGCAGGGTGGGCAACTCCAAAGTTTCTCCCATATGAAGCAGTGGTTTTCAATCTTTTCGACACCAGGGCCGACTATTTATTCGACATTTGAGCCACAGACCACCATTTGAGGACATTTTAGCCCCACAGACCCCAAAACTATAAAGATTTCTTGCTTGCTTTTGTCCACAAATCCAGGCTGGATTTGGGGGAAAACAGTCAAACATACTAAAATGACCATTAATCTTCTACATTCTCTAGTTGTGTGGACTTCACATGATGAATTTAACTCTGGTAACCACTGGTGGTCCCTGGACCGCTGATGAAAACCACTGATATAACCTTTCATTGGTGGGCAAGATGCACATTTGGGTGGGCACTGCCCACCCCTGTCCCCGTCTAGATCCAGCCCTGGCTCTACCCGTTCGCTATCAGTGTTCCCACTGTGGTTAGCTTCTCATGCGACTCAGCCTCACAGTGGACATGGATACTAATCATACTTTGTTGCATTTAACTTTTGCGACCAGTTCATTCATCGTGTTGCTCAAAGAGCGAACATTAAAAACGTTATTACCGGCAAAGGATGTCGGCTGCCACGTCTCCTTAATCTGGCTCGCACTCCTCCTCTTGATTCTCTTTTCTTAATTTTATTCCATTTTCGCGTCGCGCTGTTCTTAAGTTCTGAATACTTTGCCAGTGAATCCAAAACACAATGCCTGAGTGATAACACGGCCAGGCAATAAAGTGTCATCCCGGCGTTAAACTTCATATTGCCACAAAAAGAAAGCGGGTGTAATCACGTAAAACGACATTAAACATATAAAATAACAACAGACAAGGCAGACAGATAGGCCGAGTCAGCAGCGGAGCCAGACCATAGAGTAGAGCCAGACCCGGAAAGTTATGACATCTCCGTTCACTTCCTGGAAACGTTAATGGCGTCTGCTCTACATAGACTTCTATTGAGCAATGGGGACGGCCATCTATGTTTGTCACAGTTCAGATCGAGCAGCTCGACCGCTCAGTTTCAGACACTTCAATGTCGCAACTCTTCAAGTTACACAGCTACTCACTCAACATGCACTTGATTAGCCTACCAGCGGCACCGGTGTGCAGCTTGACTTGCACGGAGCGGAGCGCACAAATCTATTTTCCTAGGGATGATGCATTGTAGTTTAGAGATCACTTGACTTGCAAGTCAAGTATAATGGTCCGTTTTGGTTTTGCGTTTGGTCACGTCATTAACTAACATCGCGGCCGTGGGCAAACCCTCCCCTTTTAGATTTTTTTGCCAAATGGCGTGGATCTTATGAAGCCCCTGGGGAATCCTCCCCAGTACGGAAATCCGTACCCCGTACGGAGAACGTTAATGCCAGCTAACTGCTTGGCTGATTTTCACCGGAGCTGTAGGTGGTTCTAGACATGGAATACTAATAATATTCTGGACAGCTGCTGAGTTAAGTTTGAATCCCAAATATGAGTTAAACAAGCCCAATAGCCACATGACTGACACTACTCTGATTGGTTTGTATTAGAGTACTATAAATAGGGAGAGTAGCGACGCGCTTGGATCTCGCCTACATAGTTAACCACTGCATCACAGCACAGTCTATTTTCTTATAATATACTGTACATTAACTAAAATTATATAACTTATATAACAACTATTATTCACTAGACAGACCAGAGTCTGTTAATGTGTTAAAATGTTCTAAAATGCCATAATTTAACTGCAAATCACAATCCCTCCTTACTAGGCGGCCACGTGCGCTTTTCAGCCAATAGCCGTGTATCGACACATAGCTGAGTGAAGATACTCTCCATTATAGTACTCTAGTTTGTATGAAACCAACCACTTCAGCTTTGACAACGCACATCCCATACAACTGCTGTGGTGGGCATAGGGCTTTCAGAATGAATAATGAAGTGAAACTAAATGATATTTCAGACAAGTGTCAGGCAACAGTATTTGAGTAAGTGTACTCACCACAGTATTGCATCTTTTCGTCAGACTTGTCCTTGCAGTGTGCGATGCCATCGCAGGTCAGCTGATAGTTGATGCACTCTCCGTTTCCACATTCAAATTCAGTGTGAATGTTGCAGGAGGAATTTTCTGCTGCAATAGAAGTGCACGAGTGAAAACATAAACATAAACTGAAAACATGACTTTTGATCAGTGTGGTAGATTTCGATCAAAAACAGAGTGAAAAAAGATGACTGGTTATCCAACTTTCTCATGTCTTGGACCCAAGGTTTGAATACTTTCACCACTGATTCCCGTGATCTGAAAAATATTTTTGTGCAAATGTTGTGCAGCTCTAGAGGTCGATTATGGAGGTCACTACACTAGATAACTTTTGGTTTAATTTAATGCACAACACAATGAATATAGAGCAATCATAGAGAAGTATAGAGCAATTAGTATCTTATGTACAAATAAGTACACAAGAGTTACACTTCTTCAACATTGTACAACCAATAACAGCACCAACAAAGAGATGAAAAAAAAAATACAATTAAAACCAACTGTTATTTCATGCCAGGTTATTATATTACGATATGTTTGTAAAACAGATTATATATTATGGGAAAAAACAAACAAAAACAGTAATGATTGGTTACTGTTAGCCTAGACTCCCTAGTTCATATTGGCCCTTACAGCCATCAAGGACTTCAACTCACGATGAGCAAAGCGGGGAGATACAGTGACATTTTTAATTGGAGCGTCAGGTAGTCTGGGCCTAGGTCTGATTCGCTGTGTTCCATGCTTTTGAAATGTCACTTCGCAAATCAGTCTGGCCAGGAGCCTATCCCCACAGGTAGGCGGGGCATATGAAGGTTGGAATGCAGCCGAAGATTCTGATTGGTCTGTGGTTTGTTTGGAACACCATCCAACCAGAAACAACGTGGCTACATAACATGTGACATCAGGGAAATGCGGCAGGCTCTGGCCAGACTGATTTGCAAAGTGACATTACAGATGTGCGGAACGCCGTGAACCCAGGCTGGGCGTCAGGTGATTTCTGGACTTTTTGAATTACATATTTTAATCATTATGCTGTAGGTATTATATAACTATTAGAAGTATTTGGTAGGCCGAGACCTGGTGGTATTATGTGTTGTTAATCCTTCACAACTTACACACACATCTGTTGTCGTCGAGCAGCACGCGCTCCCCGCGGCACGCACAGCTGACCCTGCCTTCTGCCGTTAGCAGGCACAGGTCCCCACAGCCTCCGTTCAGGTGACGGCATGGAGACAACTCACCTGTCAGGGAGAATACACAGAGTCAATACAAAGACCGTGGTAAACACATTTAACCCCAGAACACTAAACTTAATTTCTGTTACTCCATCACTAAACACCCAATGTATTTTACCCAATGTATTTTACCCAATGTAAACTATTTAATAAAAAATATTTCTCATCAGAATAAAGGAAGTGCAGCGTACTCTTGGGGTACTCTTCATATTTCATATATTTCATATTTCATCATGACTTTTCACAAAAAATATATATCACTGAGCATCATGAAGCTATGTATGAGGAAGGTAGCCACCTCAGACATCAGCAACATTATGAAAACTCTTGAGATCGTAAACGATAAGACTTGCGGGTTCATTTGGTATCATTTTACGTTTAAACAACTGAATTACTTCATTCTCAATAATGTACACATTTAGAAAATGTAGAAGAATTGTTACTTTGGCCAACATTTTGCCAGCTATCTCTCCTAAAATGTGGACACAAACTTGAAAATCCTTAGTTTTGGATCCGAGAGACTAAACTCAACATCAAATGGAGGTCTGTGGCTAAATGGCAGAATAAATAGTGGGCTCTGGTATGAAAAAGGTTGAAAACCACTGTTACAGTATATGCTATAGAAACAATAACACAAAACGACCTGAAGGCCTCCCCGTCAAACATATAGGGTTTAACCCATTGTCTCCTGATCAGATTCTAGTTTCTGATGCTTTTCACAATTTTTCAAAAATAGCAGAACTACAAGCTCATATCGCGCCACTCGGTGGCGCGATATGAGCTTGTAGATCTGCTATTTTTCAACAGCTGAAAAACACCAAAACGTGTTCACTACACAAAGGGTTAAGAGGCTACATCAGTACTTCAGTAACTGTACTTAGTTAGTTTCCGCCACACAGGCGTTATAAAAGTTTCAAGCACCATATAGCACACATGTGAAGAAAAGTGGAGGACTTTCAGCGTGGGGCCGTCGGCCCACGCCTGTACCTGTTGGAGCTGCATGTGCAACCATTAACCACTCTAATACTATGTCATTATAGCAGGGAAACGATCGAAAGATTTTCAAAAGTTGCGGAGAATGGCGAATAGTTGTCATACCGTACATCTACAGTGAAGTACGAGTGGAGTACCTAACAATTATGGCTAAAAGCATGCTACTTCCTACCTCCTGCTGCACACACGCGCACACACACACACACACACACACACACACACGCGCGCGCGCACGCACGCGCGCACGCGCGCACACACACGCACGCACGCACACCCACCCACCCACACACACTTGACAAGAGGATTATTTCTTTGTCCTATAGTGTGTGACAGATACAGTATATGATCGTCTCCATATAAGGGTGAAAATGTCACACGCAAAACCCCATAAACCCTAATGTCTTTGCTGTATTTTACTACTTTGAGAACAGTTTTTCAATAGTTTGTCCAGGCAGTCAAGTTTTGAGCTTGCATGCTGGCCATTTTAACTACAATGTATTCAAAAATGTTTTTGAAAAAGTAAAATAAAAAGAATAAGGGCATACACTTGTGATGAAAATGGAGCCCCATATGTCAAAAGGAAAAGCAGCAGTAGCAGATGGACATGCAGATGAAAACTAGCTGTAGCTAACTCTGACCGGTTTTACACTGGGACGTCTGTACATTTTAATGCATGTGTCGGTCTCCTGTGTTCATCAAACTGGTGCTGTCCTGTCGAAATAAATAAATAAATGAAAATGAAATGAAATGCTCAAAACATGTGGCAAAGTACCTTCTACTTTTAATGCTTTCATACTCACACTGTAGTATAGAGGCCTTTACAGGGTCTCTGTGTCCGAAATGACCCGAGTGGACCTGGGACCAGGTCCACTCGGGTAAATCAAATACAACTGCAAAGTGCGACCTGCAAGCTCACAACGTGGCATGTGCTGTGTGCTTGTGTTTCGAGAGAATGGAGATGACCACAATGTTAAATCTCTGTGTACTGTATGAAGAAGCTTCCCCATGAGAAGCTTCCCCAATTGGGAAAGGTTACATCTGGGCTTGAACTGAAGCAGAGGGCAAGTGGAAACAAAAACATCTTTGCACGTTCCGTTCCCAAGCCTCGAGCCTCTATTGCATATTCCGTGTAACACGGTTTAATTGTCGTTCCACCTTGATAATATAGATGGCAGAAATTGCCAAATAGCTACAGTATCTGTGGTGAGTGAGTCCATCATTGAAAGAGCCACGTGTGTAAACTGTAACTCTGTGCAATAGCCTTGTGGACATCCATAAAATAAACCTATAGGCCTAAATACATACAGAGATAGTTATTTGATCAAAAGTTACCGGTTATTTACCGGCAAAGCCCTGGCGACGATCAGTTTTGCCCATAGGACAAGTATAATATACACCCCTACACTGTATAATCGAACAGGGCTCTATTGTACAAAAATAAAATGTTTCCCCCCTATAGTGCCATACAAATCTGTGAGAATATCATGGGCATGTTCGGTAATGCCCAGCCCTATGTCCTATTACGCAATGTGCACAAAATTGCCGCTTTTATCCACCACAAATGAAACCGAACTGACAAAGGAAAAGCCTTGGAAATGCATTTTCTATACCATTCTGTCATATAACCCTATACCCTTCTGCCAGATACAAAAACAGTTTTCTGTCTTATTGTGAATTAAGTGCTCTTCACTCACAATAGCACAGTTTTGTGAATCTGGACCATCCAGAAGGGTCCATCCGGTATAGTGGAGTCTTGTTTGTCATAATGTCGCATTGTGATGTTCCTGAATGATGAACATGCATAGGGTCCCCGACAGAGTAAACAGCATCTTACAATGGCTCTGGTCCACAAGACTCGCTGTCTACTTTTTGAACCACTCGGAGTGTCACATCCCTTCAGGCGATGGGATCACCATAAGCACCATAAACTATGCTATACACGCATAGTGTTTCAATTTTAATTGGCTTTATCGACGTGGGATATTGCCATCATGCAATGGATTTTCGTCTTCAGGAAGTAATTCAAATTTGATTTGATCATTTTTATGTCCCTGTTTTTGCATCCATTACTAGTGCTGTAAGTATGCCCGCATAATGACCACGCGGGCGGGGGGGGGGGGGGGGGGGGGGGGGGGGGGATGTTGGGAAAACAAGTGAAAAAACATTTTCACTTGTTTTCCCAATTATTTTTGACTATGGGTGCAAGTGTACGGAATTCAAACTGTACTATACTGTACTAAGTGTATTTTTCTTGACTCCTGCAACCATATACACTCTCAGTGTATCCCATACTCTCATCACTTGTGTCTGTTTAAGTTGAACTGCACATTGAGAGAGAAATACAGAATCACCCAAATGTTATCTCAAAACTATTTACTCTGTTGCGTTCTGAAGTGTGGGCTGCTGTGTATTGTTAATGTGATGTGTTTTTATGGCTGGTCTGGATCGTTGTGCTGTGCTGTGCTATGCTGTGCTAGTGTGCGTGCCAATATTTTTATGTTATATTTTTTTGATAATCATTGCCTTGCAGGGATACATAGCCTAGCCATGTCTTTTGTATGCACACTGCACATCATAGTGTCCCCTAACTTCAAGGCTGGTAAAAGGGAACAACAGAGTGAAACAATTCTAGCAGCAAATGAGTTAAATCATTCATAGTCTGCTATTTTACTTTTTCTTCTTCCCCTCTTTTTCTCCCTCTTTAGCTTATTATGAGCTAGGAGGACAGGCGGCCGTTTGGCATGTGTGATTATTTGCCATAAGGAGATAAATGAGCAGAGACACAAGTGGCTCTCCTCTCGGCAGCGGAGTCAAGCCATTGGGACACGCTAAAGCCCACTTTCCCTCATGCATGTCCTACTTGGAAGCCACAGCGCTCTCCCACCACTACCACCACCGCACTTCAGAGACTCCCTCCAAGCCGACACAGGGATACTCTACTCTTATTAATTGCATCCCGAAACTTAAGCTACTCCCCACATGCTAAATAAGACCGCCCTCATTCATCACACCCACTATTTCTCCTCGTGCGTCAAAACAAGAAAGCCAACCAGGACCTTTTTTGCTGTGATCTAGTGTTGTGGCAATGGGGGGAAAATATTAAATAAGGGGCAAAATCTTAACAATCTTGGGACAAAAGTACTAAAGGCCTCCTGGAGCATTGGAAGGATCACAGCAAACCCAACTGAAAACAAACAAATTGCGAAGCAAAAAGAGAAGGAAAAAAAAATCATACAAGTGGTGCAGATTATACTGTACGAGATATATAGTATACTTCCCTCTGGTATTCTCTCTTGATTACTGCTGGAAACCACATAAGCACTTTCCAAAAATACAACACATTAATATACTGCACACAAAGTACACAGACACCCTCCTTTTCCCGTGATAAAAAACACAGCGCTGGTGCAAAGTAACTAAGTACATACTGAAGTACTTCACCGCAGCCTCCGCAACAGTCATTTGGATTTTGGGTGACCAGTTGTCCCTCTTTGCATGGGACAGACCTTCATTTTCCAGACTTTTCAGGTGTCCCGCATATTAAGCCTCTGACAGAGTTCAAATGCCCTAGTAGTTGGCTTTCTGCCGTTTCTCCTTACTATAGATGTGTTTAAGTCTGTTAAAATAACTTGAGTATTCCCCTGGTGCCACTATAGTGCCACACTCACTCCAGAGAGGCCACATAGCATGTACTGTATTCTTTATAATGACATCAATAATCAATTCATAATGTGCTAACCACGTTAGCAATGCATTTTCCCCACTTGTCTCACACATTCAATACTTCTGTTCATCAAAGGAACAGTTTGGATCTGGTCACCCTAGATGTAACACCTATAGAAGTTCACTACATTTCCAGTTATTTATTGTAAAACTTTAGCTCCTACTTAATTAAAAATGTACTGTACATTTCTTCTCTTGGGCCCTATGCACACACATTGGCTATACATTTTGAAGAAAATAAACTTTCGAAATGGAACATTCTGCACAATAGTTACTTTACAGTAACTCAACCTTTGCTACCACCCCAGGCCAAAGTGTGGCACCGGTGCCAGTCAAATGAACAGAATTCCAAAAGAGAAGACAAATCTCCGGCTGTGTCCTCTCCAAATAGACTATGACGTAATCACACACACATTCTGGTCCACAGCTCTGCCATGAAGCCTTGGTTTATGGCGTGTGATCACCATGATGCATTATATAAGCTTCCAAACTGTGGATTATGGCTGGTTTTGGACTGAAAAAATAGAAATAAGCATGTGTGTGGCGGGAAGAAACACAATAAATGTGACCTCGCAAATTCTGCAAATATGTGTATATGGAAAGTGAGTGTGACATAATAACATAATACTGTATGTGTCCTAGTGTACTATGTGTAATAGGCTATTGAGTGTAATAGTGTCATAGGGTAATATGTGTAATAGTATCATAGTATAATGTAAAAAAAAAATACACTTTACTTGTATAGCAGCTTGTATGGCATAAAATGCAGCTCAATGTGTGTCATATGTAATAAATGTAATAAGCTAATACGTGTAGCAGTGCAAGGTAATAATATTACCTTGCACTTTCTTGTGTTCGCAATTACACAATACAAATATTATTTGTATTGTGTAATTGCAAACACAAGAAATGTCTGTGCATGCATCACACCAGTGGCGGCTGGTCAATAGGGTCGCTAGTGCGCCGCACCACCATGCATTACCTAATGAATACCACGTGAATAAGAATGACGGAGAAATGAAATCTGCAGCTTGTCATTTTCTTTAAATGAGCAATCCATCATGGCAAATTGTATATAATATAAGCCCACTCTAACCACAAAGTGATCAAAAGTTGTATTATACTGCCATGAAATGTCAAAAGTTGTTTACGTTGTACAACGTTGCTGATAGGTTACTGAGTCTCACGTGTTGGTTCGCATTCGTCTTTAGGCATGGATCTCTGCACTGAAGGGCAATGCATTGCGGTCCTATTGACTTCAATGCAAACGGTAGGAGCGATCTGGGTCGCAAAACGTGCGCGACCAAACCACTTGAGGGCAGCACACAACACAGTTTTACATAGAGTTGAACACAACTCCACCACAGACATGAATGAAGAGACACAGAGCCAGGTAAAGGGAGGAATATACAGTAGTTGAATTAATTTTGATAATGGAATAACAATTGAATTGAATAACAAGACAAATATATTATAAGATAACTATAAAGCAATGCAGAAAACAACAATTGAAAGCAGAACACTGCAGGATTTTTTTAAAACTAAAGAGCTGGAACCAAATAAATGTAATCATCACACAAAAATCCAAGGACAGAGGAAGAGAGTATCGTACACCAGTAGCCTACCCAGGAGGCCCAGGACCTTCTGAAAGAGTTGGTAAGGATTGGCTGACAGCATCCATTCACACCACCAACTCATTGTTTGCTTCCATTGAATGTGATGATACCTGGTACATATTCTTGCCCCCCCCCCCCCCCCCCCCTATTATTATTATTATTATGATTTTTTTTATAGCGCCCCCCATAAAGAAAAAGTCACCAGCCGCCACTGCATCACACACTCAATATTTGGATCTGTGTTCGCTTCGACATACAGTGTCTGATTGGTGTGTGACTGTGTTTTAAATTTTTGTCTTTTTTCCTCCACCACCATTGCACTTTTCCTACCAAGTCCGCTGCCGACAGAACCTGGCACACATGGTCCCGGAGAAGGGGGTGTACTGTACGGGACAGTAATACTCACAGTTGTTAGTGTCCCGGGCCACGGCGATGATGCCCATGGGCTGGTGAGGGATGTCCGCCCGCAGCACCTTGGTGTCCCCGCCCGTGTATTTGTTGGAGCGCAGCACGGCCCGCCGGGCCCAGTCCGACCAGAAGATGAAGTCCCCCGTAGATGGCCAGCCCAAAGAAGGTTCCGGGTCCTGATTTAACGATGACCTACAAAAAATAAATTAATTACTTAATGAATTAATTAAAAAAAGGCAGAGCAGAGAGAATATTTATCGTGCTAGTGATGCTTGTGATACACTAGTTTGGGACGGTGGGGGTGGAAGGGGTTCTGAACCTGCAGGTCTGGAATCCCAGGGGGCGGGAGAAGTCCCTAGCACCCCGCACATCATGATATCAAAGTGAAAGCAGTCAATTCTGTATTATTGTTGTTTTTTAACAGAGTCCTAATAAACCCCAGGAAATTAGCTCTTCACTAAGCCCCTCCCCAATCTGGCCTTGTCCAATGGGCACGTTAGAAGAGGAAAGCTTGACCAGGAAAGCTTGACCTGGATAACAGTTGGACAGTGCCATTGGACAGTGAGCAAACCCCACCCCAAAGGGTGGGGCTTAGAGAAGAGCTCATTACATCTGGATCAACTGAATGTGACACACTGACATATTGAGCCTATCAGACAGTGCAAAGTGCAGTGTGGTGTGCTGCCTCCTTCACATTCAGTAGATTCTGTGATCTTCTGCAGGCAGATGGAATTAGATGTAATAAGACCAGCCCTCAATTCCCACAGCTTTGATTTGGTTTCATACAATAAACAAGACGGGGATGAATTCAACTGTAACCAATATGGAAAGAGCTTCGCAAGAAACAGTGCATTGAGAATTCGTACAAGAAAGAACAACTGATGGCTCCTATACATTATTGGCTGCCGCTTTGTGAAAACAAACATTGCTGCTCAACCTACTCGCTCCAACACTATTGTGGCGTGTTTAACCAATATCCAAAATCAAAAACAAAACCAAATTATTCTCGAGAGTGACAGAAAATGGACAGTTTAATAACGAGTGGACCGACAAATACACATAAATTGAAACTACCGAGGGAATGCAGACCAATGTGTTTGCTCTGAAACCAAGTCAATCATGTCACAAAATAATGGGCTACAAACCCTGAACCCGCTGGTCCAGATTTGTGCAAGGAAATGATCAAAAAGCTCACTGAAAACTATGATCAAACGTGCCATAACTTCACCCAGGCTTACACAGAACCGGAGAGAGCAACTGTAGCATCTCCCTGTGTTGCATGGATCATTGGCAAGAGGAAAACAACATTCAGAGATGCTGAGATGATCAAAGAATGCATGCTGGCTGCTCTTGAGGGGAAATGTGTCCATTTCTTTCCCCTTTTACCTCCACTATGATTTGCTGCTTCTGGCTTTACAGAAATGAATATCTATAACGTTCCTATTGATGAAATGACCATGATGGACACTATTGTATACATGTAGAGGATTTATTGGCGGTCTCCGCTCACATTTATTAGTCTTGCAGTGAGTTGTGCTTGAATTGTATAAACCCTTCTCTTCCATTGCCCAGTCAAAGAAGTGCCATCTCTCCCATTAGTTGCCTGTGTGTAGGCTAGTCCTGTCCCTTTTGAGAATTAAAGAGAGAGCACAATAAAGGGCTTTCCAGGCGGCAACGATAAATGCCTGCATAAACATGGCGATTCTCGATTCTCTCTGCAGTGACGTCATAAAAAAAAAAATCGCCCGTCGATTAATGCCAGACGTTTTAAAAAGCTCACTGGATTGAGCTTTCAAAAACATTGCGCACGCGTGCACGAAATGAGCACGCACGCAACAAAAATCAGTGGCACCGCACGATAAACGACTGGCGTTAAACGCTCTCTTTATCGCAGTTTGTTTTCTGATCAAAAAACGCCGGCCCCATTGAAAATGAATTAGAATGCACGATTTATTACTCGCCGTCTGTAAGTGTGCCTTGAGATGCTGTGATTTGCTGCTGTTACACAGATACTGTATGAACCTTTTCTAACATTCATCAAGTTTGATGCATGTTAGAAAGACCAGATGCACATCATGTGCTGTACTTGTGTATTCAATTATTTATTGAAGTTTACATATAAAGGAAGCACTTTTTGAAAAGTAAACTACTTTTGCTATGTCTGTCTAAGTGTAAACATATTCATAGCATAGGGGGGAAATGTTGTGTCAGTCCGGCCACCGGCCCCTTGGGTTTTTGGCAATGCTGGCCCCTGAACAATTTAGTTGAATGGCCCTATGGCCTACATTATATGCAAAGATGACAACACACAGGTTGCTTTCATCTGGGGAACTGGGATATTACCCGATACATTGTTGTCCTCGTGTCAATACATTTGCATGTCGGGTCCACAAAGCCGACACTGAGCAGAACGGAGGGTTAAAACAGACAGCAGACATCAGCGCGGCGGCACCGGCGATGCCGCAGGAATAATAAACGAACGGCGAGAGCATAATAATGTTTCAAGTCATTAATCACCACATCACCCCCGCCGCCCACAACACTGCTTAACCCAGATGTTGGGGGGAGTAAATGACAGTGCCATTGGCAGGGAGGCAGGAATCCATCAGACAGCTCTCCTTTTGGGACTTCTCTCTCTCCTCCAGCAGATCTGGGGGCATCGGGGCTTCCAGCGGCTGCCGCACTCTCAGCCATTAAGGGGGACACGCTTGTAAGCAGGATGGCATTAGCCTGGTGCCATACTGGGATTAATAGGACAGGTGTTGATTAAAGGAACCCAGCATGGGAGAGCAACAACCAGAGCCATCGGGAGGTAGACAGGGGAGAGAGAGAGAGAGAGAGAGAGAGAGAGAGAGAGAGAGAGAGAGAATGCCAGATGGGTCAGGATGGAACATATTGATGGGAAATTAGATTCAGGAGACGTCAGGTTTTCCAACCGGCAACTAATTACTTGTGTGCCAAAGCAGAGGCGCAATTTCTCTCTCCCTCACGTGGGTGGGCGAAGATAAAGTGACCACTTTACGGCTCTATTTCAAAACGAGCGGACATGAGTCAGGACTGCCATGTTGTCAGGAGTCACCATGTCAGTAAAACGCCTTACGGCTGACTGGAACTAGGTTTTTTGACCCCAGGGGCTCACTGGGGGCAGAGAGGAAGTCCTTATATGGTCAGGACACTCTATTGTAGGGAGGATAAGCCAAAAAATGCCCCAAAAAAGTGAATTAAGTGAAATACTTACTATACCTTTAACATAATTGCATGATTATTATTGTTGTATATTATATACTTTTCCACTGTTGTTGTTTGCGCTGTATATCTACCTCAATTGTAATAAATAAACAAATAAATACAGTAAATGATAAGATGTTTCAGCCTGACACCAATGAAATGATGGGTTGCAGCAAATGGCTATCTTTTGGTAACTGGTGTTCAGGAAATGGACGGCTATACAAAAGCTAAGCACCGCCGCTATTTTCATTCCACAATTGCAGGCTATTAACCCGCCCGGCACATCAAATGTCAAGCCGGCGGTCTCCCCTCTCTCTCTCTCTCTCCTACTGACGGCTGTGACGCCATCCCATGTGACATTATGTCAACATTAAACCCAGATAGAACACCATCGGCTCGACTCGAACGGCGTTAAAACCGTTCGTTTGCGTGCAAGCGATCAAGCGAGCCAGGCGGCATGTATCCTCCTCGCGAGGCTCTCAATTAATAATTCCGTCTCTACGCCGTTTCAAAAAGGTCGCCTGTTTGCGACTGCTTAAACATGTTGACATGTTCCCTCGACATGCGCTCGGCGTTGCCCTCAACCCCGGAGAGCTCTGACTGGGTTAATGACATGGCTCCGTGGCTCCGGGAGAGAGAGAGAGAGAGAGAGGAGAGAGAGAGAGGAGAGAGAGAGAGAGAGAGAGAGAGAGAGAGAGAGAGAGAGAGAGAGAGAAGAGAGAGAGAGAGACGAGACACGCTGCTGCCATCTCGTCTCTGTCAGAGTGGGGAGTGGAGAGGACAGAGGTGTCACCGGAGTGGGGAAGACATGTCACCATGGCTCTGTGTCAACCGTGTCATGACACTGTGGCTGCTGCAGCGCTGGAGAGCCCTTAAAGTTCAGGCTCTCTGGTGGAATAACATTTTTGCGACTGGTAGCAACCTAACCTCACCAGTCCCAACAACAAGAAGAGCCTGGTCTGTTGGGCTCTTCTGTTTGGTGGCAAGAGGCCATTAAAGTTCAGGCTATGGTGGAATGATATTTTTGCGAGTGGTTGCAACCTAACCTCACCAGGACAACAGCAAGCTAGAGCCTGGTCTGTGTAACACACAAAATGCTGTTTGAACCGATGTGGAGCGGAGGGCAAAGTTACACTATGTTTATGTCATATTGCATCATAATACTTTATAACTTGAAGTTATAGTGACTGTTTCGGTGGTAGGGTGACCAGATGTCCCTCTTTGACTCTGGGACAGACATTTCAAAGACCTATTTTTACCTTCTAGAGTTCTTCCATGGCATCCATGCCAATTGTCAGTGGTCATAAAACAGGCCGATGTCTTTTAAAGAGCCAGGATTTTTTTTTTCTAGATTGTTGGTGTTTTTACCATCCCCAGTGTATTTTTACAACCCAAAAAGTTATTTTTAAACTGTCAGACCTACAGTATATTGAGATATCTGTAATTTGCGGTGTGTGGCTGAATGGGGGCGCATGTATGGGTACTCTCAGATTCTCCTGTTAAAAAATTCAATTTGTAGTAGTCCTTTCCCCTTTAAGTTTGCCGCCACCCTTTAAGTCATTGTTATGCATGTCTTGAACACTCCCTCTGAAAGACGCCAAATGAAAGCGACTGAAAACAGTAAGATCATGTATATTCTATTGAAACAGGGAACTAAAATGAGGTGAACGAGGGGAAAGGGGGGGCGGGGGGGGGCTGTTTTTGTGTACAGTTCTGGTACTGCACCCAAACAGCACCCTGAGAAAATATGGAAAAATACCTGAGTGATTGTTTAGACCAGTGGTTTTCAACCAGTGGTCCGGGGACCACCTGTGGTCCTTGAGAAGGTTCCAGGTGGTCCCCAGCTAAATAATGGATGTAACTCTTTGAGAGCGTAAACATGAAACCAAATGGACCTGCAAGGGTCCATTTGGTTTCATGTTTAAGCTCTCAAGAGTTAAAATATTCATCATGTGAATTATCCCAAGTCTACACGGCTAGAGAATGTAGAAGATTAATGATCATTTTAACCTATATGTTTGCAAAACATATAGGTGTTTCCAAAATCCAGCCTTATGTTTCCAAAATCCAGCCTGGAATTGTAAAAAACAAACTACCGGTAAATCATTAGTTTTGGGGTCTGTGGGTCCAAAATTGTCATCAAATGGCGGTCCATGGCTCAAATTCTGAATAAAAAGTGGGCCCTGGTATCACAAAGGTTGAAAACCACTGTTTTAGACTACTAGAGTGCATACAAAAGGTATTAAAAGGCAACATTTGTACGATACATTTGAGGCCCTTTAATTAGAGAGTGTTCCACACAGACGCGTCTGGCATGAAGCCATCACACCGTATGGAGACGTTCCGCCATGCTGACGGCGAGCGCCAAGGCGTCTGAAGACACAAGGGCATACGTTCTGGAAGGGGAATGTCAGATTGATCTTCCCCCCTTTCAGCCCGAGATGAACCAATTTTCCGTCTGCCACATAATCTCCTCCCTCCCTCCGCCGCCGCCACCCCCCCCGTTGAGGAGCCGCCGCCGCTGGTGGAGAGGTAGAAGAACCGCCGCGCCGATGAATGAATGAACGGCCTTGCAAATACCTAGCGCTGTTCTTTCTTTTCTCATATTTCATCAGTCTGAGAGCCCCTGGTTTACTTCATTATAGAAGTCATTTCCCCTGCTAAAGTGCAGGAGCTCAGCCGTGCGTGCACGCACATCTACGCACGTGTGTGTGTGTGTGTGTGTGTGTGTGTGTGTGTGTGTGTGTGTGTGTGTGTGTGTGTGTGTGTGTGTGTGTGTGTGTGTGTGTGTGCGTGTGTGTGTGTGTGTGTGTGTCTGTCTGTGTGTGCGGCTGCGCACACAGAGGTTCTCAAGAGTTTTTTTTTTTTTTCCTCTTTTCTTTTTTCCACCATTCCAGAGAGGTTGCATGCATAATGGATTTGATCCCCCGGAAAATCCAAAAGGAATAAGTATTTCATAAGTATCCTCCTCCTCCCCCTAACATCTCTTATATGGATGTAATGTAAAGGATTACATCATCAGCTCGGTGACCTTCCGTAACGGGTGGATTTTCAATTTGTGCTTGACATAACCTCGGTGCCGCGCCCGCCGCTGCCGCCTCGGCCCCCTCTCAATTAGTTACCCATCCTAGCAGCGGGGCGGGGGTCGCCGGAGCGACGAGAAGCCCTCCTCCTCCTCCTCCTCCAGGTCCCCTACCTGCCCCCCACACCAGGGGCGGATCTAGGCATGGGCATGGGGGGGCAGTGCCCCCTAAATACCCAGTCTGCCCCCCCCCCCCAAAAAAAAACCACATGCCATGCAAAACAACCCAACATATTTCAAATTAAAGTGCTTATATTTAAAATGATTTGAAACACTACTACTCCTACTAACTTTTTGGCACCACTAAACCAACAGCATTTCATCATTGAAAACAGAAAACTCTCTGAGTCAGACCTTTAGCTTTATGCATGCTGCGTGTCTGTTGCAACTTCAACAACAACTGATGTTATTTTTGATGCTTTACTTGCCTAATAAAAGTCCTGTAACCGAAAATGGTATGGGGAAAATGGTACCATTTTCTCTTGCCCTCCAACATGTTCTCTTGCCCCCCCCCAAAGTGGGACATGTTACATCCGCCCCACCACACCCCCACACCCCTTCCGATCGCAGCCTGTACGGTCTGCGCTAATGAAGGGGCTTTGAGACCCCCGCGGGCGCCCCGGCAAAGCCGTCAAAGCACCAATTAAAATGTGAAAATTAAGAGAGAGGAAACTGATTGTCAACCGAACAGCAGCAGCAGCAGCGGCGGCAGAGCTTCGGTTTCTCCGGAGGGAGAGGGAGGGTTTTGGAAGGGATAGGATGCGAATGCATAGAGTCGTCCTTCATCTGTAGGTGTGGAGGGCGTTGGTGCGCGTCCGTGTGTGTGTGTGCTTGCGAGATCCATGCCTATCATCGCTTGTCAAGTAGAATTCTTGCATCCCATGTATGTACGCCTACATGTTTTCCCCCCGTAAGTCGATGTCATACTTTGCCATGCAGGGCGCAGAAGTACTGGATAAAGTAGCAGATCTGTTGGAAGCTGATAACACTTTGTGGTGTGCATGTAGAGCAGTGGTTTTCAACCTTTTTCATATCAGGGCCCACAATTTATTCAGGATTTGAGCCACAGACCACCATTTGAGGACATTAGCCTCACAGACCCAAAACTAAAGATTTATTTTGCCTTTGTCAACAATTCCAGGCTGGATTTGGGAAACAAAACAGTCAAACATACAGATCAAAAATCTTCTACATAGTTGTGTCGACTTGGGATAATTTAGATAATGGATAATTTAACTCTTGAGAGTGTATTAGCCTTTTATTTTGTGTATTTTGAGATCAAAATGTGTCACACTGCGACACGTTTTGAGCTTGTAGATAAGCTATTTTTGATACACAGTACAAGCAATGTGGGACAGACATGGGCTCAATTTGTGGGACATTGTCACTGAGACCCCCGCTGCGATCAGCTGCGATTGATATGATATCAGCAGCGTCCGTCTGCCTCTGCCTATTAATTGTGTGTGTGTGTGTGTGTGTGTGTGTGTGTGTGTGTGTGTGTGTGTGTGTGTGTGTGTGTGTGTGTGTGTGCGTGCGTGCGTGCGTGCGCGTGCGTGCGTGTGCACATGTACCTACGTGTGTTTCAACTTTGTAAACTCATCAGTGAGCCCATAACCTTGTCCAAATCAATACATATTACCAGTGATTCAAGCAGCTCTCTATAAAGCAATCTATAAAGCTGGTATGATGTCAATAATGACAATTCTTCACTGTCTAGGGCTGTGATCGAAACTCAAACAAAACAGACGGACAGCATAATTATTTCTAGCAGTAAGAGCTCTTTTGAATCAAAGCAAGCGTCGGCTTCAACGTTTTTAATTCCTGCAACAACCACTACATATTGTACACAATACGTCTCTCATATCATTCCATAGATAGCTACAGAGTTATCTGCCAGTACCATCATCAGTTTTGGAAAAATGTTAGTCTGCCTGAATATTCACTGAGTTCAGGCTATTTGTTTGCATCACAATCACATCAAAATGTGTGTGTTTGATTTTTGTTTACACATTCACTGCTTCTAGTGTTCACAAATTCGCGATGAGCGCCCGGAACCATTGGCGAGTGTTAAATCTGTGGGCATGCGATCGTTTCCATCTGGAGCGATTTTCAGTGCGCACATGACATCACCAGGCTTCATAGCAGATGCAGCTAAGACAAGCCAAAACAAAGAACAAGCGATACGCAGCAAATAAAGGTCGCAACTAACGATAGGGGCCGGTATGGGCCATCAAAAATGAGAATTTCGATTAGAATTTCATAGCTTTTGATTTAGATCAGGAGTTATTAACAATATTAACTTTTTTTCCCTCCTCATCGGCTGGAATGGGCTGGACGACTTTGCGGGGGCGGATGTAACATTTCCCAATTGGGGCGGCAGAAGATAATGGGGGAGGCTTCATCGCCCATGGCGCGAAGCGAAGCCGCACCCATACCATTTTTGGTTACAGGACTTTTATTAGGCAAGTAGAGCATAAATAATAACATCAGTTTTTGTTGAAGTTGCAAAAGATGCATAAAGCTTTAAAGGTCTGACTCAAAGAGTTTTCAGTTTTCAATGATGAAATGCTGTTGGTTTAGTGGTGTCAGAGCTGTAGTTAGTTAGTAGCCGTAGTAGTGTTTCAAATCATTTTAAATATAAGCACTTTAATATGAAATATCTTTGAAATATCTTAAATTTGTTTTTTTGTGTGTTTTGTGCATCATGTTTGGTGGGGCAGTCTGGGCAATTAGGGGTGGAATTGCCCCCCCATACCCATGCCTAGATCCACCCCTAATGACCCATAAGGTCTGGAAATCAGTGTACTCGTACTCACATGTCTGTTGGAGCCGTCGTAGTCACATCTCTCGATCCGTCCCAGGCTGCCGTCGGAGAAGTAGAGCTTCTCCGCCTTGTGGTCGATGGTCAGCCCGTTGGGGGTCAGGATGTCAGAGCTGACGATGACCTTCATGTTCTTGCCGGCCAGAGTGGACCTCATGATGCTGGGCCTCTGCTCGTTCCAGTTGGTCCAGAACATCAGGCTGTTGGGACGCAAGAAGAACAGCAAGAAAACAACACCATTAAAACCACAAGATGGCTTGGTTTTAACCCATTGTGTCCTGTCTAGATTTCTAGTTTTCTGAATAACATATTCAAAGATTTGCACCACGTTTTCACGATTTTTTTTTAACTATTTTTCAATAGTTAAAACATAATGCTTAGAACACCAAAACGTTACTTACACTAAGGGTTAAAGTCCCACTGACATTTCCACACTTTTAGACCACACCTGTGGCCATTATATGGGCATATCTAATAGTTAATGGCAAAAAGAATAATGGACAAAAGAAAAAATATGTATATATCAAAAGTCCATGAAAATATCTTTTGAAAACAAAAAGGTGCTGTGTGATGACATGTAAAGGCCCACATCAATAAAAAGCCAATAGCAATGAATGAAGCTGACCTATTTTAACTTCCATTTTTGAATCATCCTACAAACACAGGTGTTTGTTGATTAAAGACATGCCTGTTTTTATGACATCCAAACAGGGTATTACCTAATCATCAAGCTAAAATATGTTTTTTTTAACATAATAGCTTAGAACTAAGCCATGTAGAAGTAAACTACTGGAGCTCCCCGAGTGTATCTTAAACTAAACTCAACATGTTTCTTGCACAGTAGAGCTACCAGGGGTGGATGTAACATTTCCCAATTGGGGGAGTCCTGTAACCATTTCTGTTACAGGACTTTTATTAGGCAATTAAGCATCAATAATAACATCAGTTGTTGTTGAAGTTGTAACAGGCACGCAGCATGCATAAAGCTAAAGGTCTGACTCAGAGAGTTTTCTGTTTTCAATGATGAAATGCTGTTGGTTTAGTGGTGAGATAACTGTAGTAAGTAGAGGTAGCTGTGTTTAAAATCATTTTAAATATTGGCACTTTAATTTGAAATGTCTTGGGTTGTTTTGGATGACATCGTGTTTGGTGGGGCAGACAGGGCATTTAGGCCCCCCACCCCCCCATGCCCATGCCTAGATCCGGCCCTGATAGTTACTCCATATTATCCCATCGCCTGGAGGGGTGTGACGCGACTTTGATTGGTTGAGAAACTTCACAGCCAGTATTTCATGTGGGATTCATAGTGCACCATTTCTGTTTCACCGCAGACTTAAACATTCTCCACTGTTAAATCTGATCTGGGTAAGATCGCGTCTGTGTATTTACTGTGCTTCACACATGTGGATCTGTCTTGTTTATATATTAAATTTGGAGAATAGAATGTCAATAATACTTTCACTTTTATGTCTGCCATCTTTTGTAGCAGACTGGTATAGGTTTCATTTTGTATTATCTGTTATCCGATATGATGGGGTGTCTTTGTAAAAGAGAGCTTTCTCTCGAGTGACCTTGCCTTCATAAATAAAGGTGAAATTAAATTAACCAGCAGCGGGTACAGCATGGCCACACTTCAGTAAGATGCCGACAATCTGCTCTGATTTCACAGCACTCTGGTTTTGATGTCATTGAGCGCCGCGATATCAGTTAACGGTCATAGTAGATACTCATTAACGCACGTTGCCACTGCCAGCTTTCAAATGATAACCTGGTTTTTCATGTTTTTTTCTTTTTCCTTTTTTTGCTCATGCACAGGCGCCACGTTTTGAATTCTGTCTGCAGAAAGAAAATAGGTATTGCATTTTGTAATGACCTCATGCGTCACTGACACAAACCCAGATGTTGCAGAACAACCCGGCACAGCCGGTCAGGCACAGCCGGTCAGTGACTGGGCTGTGTGCAGTCTAACCCAGGGTGACCGGATCCAAACTGTTCACTTGAGGGACAGAAGCAGGAGCGTTTTTTTGCCATTAGGCAGACTAGGCGGGCTTTAGAAGGATCCCTTCTAAAGGGATGAGGCTAATAAGCCTCATATAGATAAATACTATACGTGTCTTCTATAACTAGAATTGAGAATTTAAAGCACATATAACATGCCCTTTAGTTTAAGTGTGATGCGTTTTGAGCTTGTAGATGAACTATTTCTTCTGATGGTCTGATGTCATGTTTGCAAGACTAGTCAGTTTCTCAGTGAAACTGACAAACTATATATTTTTATTTTATTTACTTTATGGTAGCGCTTTGTAGTGGCTATATATGTTCAGAATTGCTGTAGTTGGTTTTATTAAGATGAATATAAATTGATAAAGTACACATTTTGTTACTGGACCTTATTCGTTGTAATTCATGGCATCCATCCATCCATCCATCCATCCATCCATCCATCCATCCATCCCAATCAAATCAGAGCCCCTTTGTTGGTGGGTTGGCTGGTCCAATTATTTTGTCCAGGTGTATTGTTTGTAGGTTCTATACACAGCCAGTAAATAGTATTAATTGTGTTCAAGTATAGTTATTATCATTATAGTCATATTATGTGCTGCTGAATGAAACAGCACAGTGGTATATGAAGAGGAAGGAAGGAATAGAAATGTTATTATATAGAAATGTTATTTTTGTTTTGTGTGACACAACACATATGTACACACTCTTTATCCCACATTGGTGAGTTTGAATCTGGCTGCCTAGCTGTAACCCTACCTAATGAAATGAATGTGAAAATGGGTGAAAAAAAAATAGTCTTGAAACGGCAAAAAACATCCGTCCATGTGACGTGCTGCGCCTGCGGCCCGGCCTCAACCAATCTCTGCTTCTAGCGGCCCCAAAGCCCCAACAGGAGAGACCCCTGTTTTAAGGGCTTGGTTAAGGTTAAGGTTAGGGTAATGGGTTTTGGGTTGCCGCATAAAACACTACCAATTGCTAGGCTGTTCCGCGGCCGGTGCCACTGCCGGGAACTGCACTCGCTCTCCGTCTCGAAAAATTCCAACCCTGGTCATGACATGCGGACGTCACCATAAGTCTATCGACACCCCATTTGAGTGCACACAGTCACGACTCCACACATGCCACACTCAGAGCAAAGAGAGTACAAAACAAATATATGTTCGGGAGGGAAATTGAAGCAGAGGGAGAGAGAGCCGCCGCCGGAGCATGATAGCTGTAAAAAGAAAAAAAGAGCTGAGTTGAGCTATTGTAACATGTCAGGGAGCACTTTGGCCAGGGGAGGGAAAACAAACACTAATGGATAGGGGAGGGGAGAATTATTCATGGCTGTACTAAATCTCCAGAGGTCGATGCGGCGGTGTCACTCGGTTATCAGCAACGATCCCGTAGCTGCCACGTATAAGACGTAGCGGCGGGAGCGGTTGTGGCGGCGTGGCCCCCGCCCGCCGTCTGCCTGGTCCGTAAGCCCGTCCGTCTGTCATCTGCTTATATACGCTGCAGTGCCAAGCCGGGCGCCCACGCAGCTCGGTAAAGAGCGCCCGGCCAGGACGGGTACACGGGAGCAGCTGTACTGCCACCCATTTAATTTCCACTTGACGAAACCGATTAGCATCGCAGGTTGTTCCACGCGGAACATCTGTTCATATATACATTCTGTACCTCTGTGAGGGATTTTTCAAGATTAGGAGGAACAAGAAGGGACGGTTGGAGGGGAGAGATGCCTTACAGGTAAAGAGAATAAATTAAATGCATTGGCATGGAATTCTCTTGATTCTCCTGAGCATGCATGGATTTCTATTTTATTCTTTTTTTCTCTCTCTTTTCATATTCAACAGCATATGCCGTCGCTGTCGGGCAGAAAAACCTACACCAGCGGATCCAATGTACTGTAGTTATAATTTCTTTTTTTGTCTCAACCAGGCTCTCTCTACCAGATTATGTTTCATCGGTTCATTGGTTATTGCATTGTATGTCCAGTTGAAATACGAATTTGATTCATGGGACCACAATGGAAACGAGCATTCATATACTATCTTTTTAGCATTGCTAATTTGTTTCCAATTTACAAATCAGGTATTGAATGAATAAAGTACACTCCACTCTAGTGTTTAGATCTAGACTGGCTCAATGGACTGCAAAGCAACTTTACCCCAGTCTACCATTATGAATATGCTTCCTTCAATGCATGAGGAGTCCCATTTGCCTTCTTTTTCACTTGACAGGGGGGAAATTCCGTGGTTGGATGCCATAGCATGTGGAAGAAACACATTATTCCAACCAGTTCCTGTCGCCACCATCAGAGACCAGGATTAGTGCATGTTTTTGTGAGAGTAGCGATACTAGAGGACATGGGAAGAACACGTGAGGGTACCTACAATAGTCGACACGGGAGAACATGTAAGGGTACCTACCCTAGGGGGCGGAAGGGAGAACATGTGAGGGTACCTACCCTCGGGGACACGGGGAGAACAAGTGAGGGTATCTACCCTAGGGGACACGGGGAGAACATGTGAGGGTACCTACCCTAGGGGACACGGGGAGAACATGTGAGGGTACCTACCCTAGGGGACACAGGGAGAACATGCAAGGCCCTTTCGCCAACCCTGCCATCGTGTATGTCCACATACGGGAAAACAGTAAGTCGATTGCATCATAGCCCCACACACTTCCGCCAAGGGGAGCTGTGGTGAAAATACAGCAGGTTAAACTGCCAAATGATGACGCGGAGGAGGAGACAATGCCAGGTGCAGGCGCTATGGACCAGACTGAGCTTAGGGGTATGTAGTAAAGTACAGGCTAACTGATCCGTTCAGTCGTGCCGCCGGCGCCGTAATGAAGTCATGGTGGAAGTCCTCTCGCTCGGGGGTTAATAAGCATCCCGGTCAGGAGGAGCCACAGCCAGTCGACGTGCTAATTAATCACTTCAGTTTAAATTCTAATTATCAGACAGCGTTTCTGGAGTGGATATGGCGCCAGATTGCCAACCAAGGATAAAAGTCCGAGGTCAGGGAAATTAATTTACTTTAATCGTCCCGAGGACCACTGTACCACCATCACACTCCTCTATGCCTTGTTCGCCTCTTCTTCCCTTTCGTCTTCCTTTGTTCCAGAACGCCGTGGTTAACATTATCATATTCATGAACGTATCGTAAGGAGATGTAACAGGAACATCGGCGCATTGTTGTGCGAGGAAGGCGGGGGGAGAGAGAAAAAGAAACACCTCAGGCACTTCTCCTCTGCCTCTTTCAAACTGGCTCACAAATGGAAGTGTCAAACCAATTACCTGTCTTCTGGCACAGTGCGTGCTCCGAGGCCGCAAAGCTCGCTCTGCTTAAAAAGTACAGATCAGAATACCAAATATCTCATAACAAGTGTGACGAATACCGCGAAAGACATCAGCTGGAGCCCCCCGCTGAAGTTTTAGATCATCCTCGTGGCTGAGGATTGAGGATGCAGTAAAGGCAATAAGGCCTTTTCACACATAATGGGACAAAAAAAATCCAATATCGCAAAAAGCTATCTCTGCTACCGCAGAGATTAAGTCACACGCTCGCCCGTGCGTCGTAGCAAATGACTCCTCCTAGCAGTAGCATAATATGTGCTGCGTAAACAAACGTTTCCGTCGTGGCAGCAGTGACAAATGTGACGTCGCCTCCACCCGGCTGCCGACATGCAGAACACTGTCTGCAACATGAGCACAGCGAAAATGTTTTGGATGATGAATAACAGAAAGAGAGAGGTTTGATAGAAAGGAAGAGATGTGGGGTTGGAAACCATTGTAGAGGTCCCTTAAAGAGCACAGGGCCTTGTACAGATGCAGTTGTTGGTCCCAAACATTTTAGCTAGTGTCATGTTCAGGGGCGGATCTAGGCCCTGACTGCCCCGAACAAACATGATGTCATGCAACCAACCGAGATTTCAAATTAAAGTGCTTATAATTAAAATGATTTGAAACACTACTACTGCTATGCACCAGCTACAGTTGTGTCACCACTAAACCAACAGCATTTCATCATTGAAAACAGAAAACTCACTGAGTCAGACCATTAGCTTTATGCATGCTGCGTGTCTGTTGCAACTTCAACAACAACTGATGTTATTATTGATGCCTTACTTGTCCAATAAAAGTCCTGTAACCGAAAATGGTATGGGTGCGACTTCATCGCCCGTGGCGTGAAGCGCCACGGGCCGGGGCTGACCACACGCTGGTGGGATCAAATCAGATCAGCTCCATGTGCCATCCAAGATTGGACGGTCCCCACCCCCCCCAGGCCAAAATCATTTAAGTTTAGGCCAGGCTACACACACACTGATGTTTCTGCCTAGCTTACAGTACATAGTTATCTGGCTCACTACATTCGCAATGAAAGACAGGCCAAACATGTGTGTATGTGTGTGTGGTGTGTGTGTGTGTGTGTGTGTGTGTGTGTGCGTGCGTGTGTGTGTGTGTGTGTGTTAGTATGCGTCAACTTAACGCATACTACCAAGTTCAAATATAAACATCCACTCTTACTCCTACTGTATTTGTCATACGAGAAGCATTGTGGACTAAGTGGTTTGTCTGACAAATGCACAACATGTGCGTGTCAGGCGTGCATTATGTGGCTGTTCACCTGTGGCAGAGCTTTTGTCAGATGCAAGAGGAATGCAGGTTTCCAAGGATAACCCAAGGTTATAGGAGATAAGAGGGAGATTGAGAGCGAGACAGAGCTAGTGCGCGTGTTTGTGTGTGAGCAGGGCCAGACCTAGGGGATGAGGATGCGTCCTTCATTCCCAATCAAAGGTTATGGGGAGTCTTTTTTTCTCCTCAATAGACCTGCACAGTGACGTCACCACCCCTGTTCCAGAAGTGGATTCCCCATTCATTTTTCTGATAGACTTTTCGTAAATGATTCATATAAAGACAATTACACCACGGACAAAGCCAACTCGGGTTGTGACAAATCATGACGACACACACAATCTTTTTGGACAATCAAAAAAGATGAAAAACGAAACAAAAAGTGTTGTATCCTGTTGTTTTCTACTTCCTGCTAATTAAACATAATATGATAATATTGTGTTTGTTGTCATGATTTGTCATTGCAGCGCAATCGTGTATTTATTAACCATTTTCGAAAAGTCTTTGAGGAAAACTGAATGAGGAATGCACTTCTGGAACAAGGGTGGTGACATCACTGCACAGGTCTATAATAAAAAAATAATGGGCGGCGTTATTAGACCCAAACAATCAACGCATACTGCGAAAGTTGTGTCTGCGTTTCACTTGAAGTGAAAGCTGATTTAATGGATATAAAAAAAAATCCGGCTCTGCGTGTGAGAGAGATAAGAGTGCAAGAGAGAGAGAGAGAGAGAGAGAGAGAGAGAGAGAGAGAGAGAGAGAGAGAGAGAGAGAGAGAGAGAGAGAGAGAGAGTTAGAGGCGAGACTTTGCGGCGCCATGCACTGAGCCAGACTGACTTTTGGCACTCGTCCAGGGCCAGCACGTGCGGGTGGTCCTCCTCGGACAGGCTGACCACGGCCTGGCGGCTCAGGGCCCCGGGACGGCTCTGGTCCACGGTCTGCCGGGTGATGGTGGAGGTGGTGGAGCTGGTCCAGAACAGGGTGTCCCAACCGCGGTGGTACGCCAGGCCCTCCACCGAGCCCACGTCTGGAGGGAGAGAGGAGAGAGAACGCTCAGTCACAACCACATACTGTAGTTCTCACAGGAAGAAGCCATGGCTTTTAACCCAATGTGTCCCGTCTAGATTTGCACCACGTTTTCACAATTTTTCCAAAAATAGCAGAGATACAAGCTCATAGCGCGCCACTCGGTGGCGCGCTAGGAGCTTGTAGATCTGCTATTTTTCAATAGTTAAAACATAATGCTTAGGACACCAAAACCCATTGTGTCCCGTCTAGATTTCTAGTTTCTGAATAACATCATATTCAAAGATTTGCACCACGTTTTCACGATTTTTCAAAAATAGCAGAGATACAAGCTCATAGCGCCACTCGGTGGCGCGCTATGAGCTTGTAGATCTGCTATTTTTCAATAGTTAAAACATAATGCTTAGAAGACCAAAACGCGTTCAGTACACAAAAGGGTTAAAGGGGGAACTCCACCCAGTTTCAACATTTTAATGTGTCATTAATATAACTTAGAGCAGGGGTTTTCAACCTTTTTTTTTACACCAGGGACCACCATTTATTCAGCATTTGAGCCACGGACCACCATTTGATTACCTTTTCACCCCAAAGACCTAAAACTAAATAATTCTTTTGGTTTTGTACACAATTCCAGGCTGGATTTTGCAGAGAAAACAGTGTAGACTTCATAATTAAGTGGTGCTAATTCAGATGATGAATATTTTAACTCTTGAGGGTGTAAAAATGAAACCAAATGGACCCGCAAGGGTCCATTTGGTTTCATTTTTACATTCTCAAGAGTTACATCTGGTTAACCAACTTTCCATCATTTAGCCTGGGGACCACCTGGGACCCTCTCAAGGACCACTAGTGGTCCCTGGACAACCTGTTGAAAACCCCTGCCTTAGAGATATTGTGTGGACATGATAAAAAAAAAAAGTACCCCCAATTCTGTATTTGCTAAAAATGGAGGTCTGAAAAAAAAATCACCATTAACATGGTGAAATACATCTGATGACATCATCAAGATGCATTTCATCATGTTATTGATTTTTCTTTCAGACCCCTTTTTTGCTGAGAGGGTACAAATGGAACCAAACGTTAGGCCCGTTGCACATCCACATATCTTCGCTGGCAACGCTGTACACAGATCGCCAGTGAACATGAGAGGTCACACAACAGGGCTGGCTTTCTGTTTAAGCCCATAGTTAGTAGTAGTGTAGTAGTAGTAGTGTCTGCCGTCGAAACAGAGTGCGGAATGGCGATTATGCAACGGTTAAAAAAATATCAGCTCAATGTCATTTTAACTAAGGATGTGATGGATAGACCTCTCCACCAATAGCTTTCCTATAAACATTGTTTTTTTTTTTGTTTTTTTTTGTTTTTTTAAATGATGTGCATGTATTCTTCCACTGTTCAAAAATTAACCACTATTTAATGTGTAATGTCAATTGTATTTACACTGGAATGTGTTCAGCTGATGCAACAGAGCCCAGTTCTTCTCTCTAGTATAGGTGTAGGAAACCTTTATTATCAAATGAACTGTCTGGATCCACAAGATAATGTTTACTTTAATTAATAAAACATCTTTGTTTCTTTTTCCTCCTGGTATTTCAGTATTCTTGTAAACAGATTAATTATACTATACAGGAAGCGTTGGCGGTGAAAGATGTCAAACATGTGACAAAGCATAAATGCATTCTTTATTTTCCTTCAATAATTAGTGTCATATTTGTATCAGCTGTATAGGCGACGATTAATTATTTACATTCCTACTGCAACAATAAATGATTATTCAATTGTCAAAACAAAACAATTAATTGACATACTTCTTTGCCCTGGCAACTAGGAGCCACAGGAACGCCTCAGAGCAACATGCGCCAGACTACCAAGGTTAGGGTTCATCCTTTCACTTTAGTTTTGTTTTTTCTAAAAAGTGCAGCACACACAGTTGCCAGCAGTTAAAGGACCACTTCACCACTTTTCAACGTGTGTTCATATAATAGGTCCTCACTTGGCAGACTTTTTTAAGCAATATGTTTAAAAAAAATGAATGGCTGCCATTTTTTCAGGAACATTTAGCCTGCAGTTTCTATAAGCTTGGATTCTCCATCGATGATGACAGCCCTCCTGTGAGAGACAGACTGAGTAGGAAAAAACGGTGGTATTTTATCATGTACATTAGTGAGGACCTATCATATGAAGATACATTGAAAAGTGGTGAAGTGGTTACCTGGTACAACTTTATTTTTTTCCCTTTTTAATTCTAGCTTTGTTTTTTTTTTAGTTAACTACAATACCACTGGTCTCTACTACTATAAATTAGGCATTAACTAAGATTTACACGTATGTTTCGATGACAAATTGCTTGCGTAACCACGTTGAAAAGGAAACAATTTAAGATTCTCTGTATATACCCCCACCCACCGCCCCACCAAAGCAAACGGACAGTAGTGCATGACTGACAACGGCGGGAAAAAAAACAACAACCCTGTACTCAGGCTGCTTTGGACAGGCAGGCTATTAGCCAAAAAATGCAACATTCACAGAGGAAAATAGATTGTGTTTCCATCAGGGAGAGCTTATTTTCCTCCATGCTGGATACCCGTCGCAGCAGGGGCGGATTGGCACATATTTTCCCACCGGGACAATGTTGCCTTTGCCAGGCCACCCTAGGGGCATGAATATTTTAACTCTTTGAGAGCGTAAAAATGAAACCAAATGGACCCTTGCGGGTCCATTTGCTTTCATTTTTACACCCTCAAGAGTTAAAATATTCATCATGTGAATTAGCCCAACTTAGTCTACACAACTAGAGAATGTAGAAGATTAATGGTCATTTTGATCTGTATGTTCCAGGCGAGCATCTAGCACATTCTAGTGCATTTTGGATCTTGTCCAGGCCACTGGGTGGCACAGGCCACCGGGAAAACTCCCTGTACTCCAGATGGCCAATCCGCCCCTGCGTCGCAGACTGGTCCCCGCCGGGGTTGAAGGGAGAGCGCTGACTGACAGCAGCTGAACCTCCAGGGAGGCGAAGCAGTGAGCACAGGTTGAGGAGTCGGAGCATATTCATGTTCAATTACATAAATAAATTACCCTATCGCTCAAACGTGAATCACTGTACACTTTCTAGAGCGTCGCCATATAGTGGTAGTGTCGAGTTCGGGCATGGGAGAGCTACATAGGACTTAGAACACTCGCAGTCACCTTGTTGTTGTTGTTGTTTTTAGTCTGTGCTTGTACGGGTGGCAGAGATCGTGAGCGGAGCGGAGCGCGAGCGGAGCGGGAGTGGAGCGGGTGGATTTTTAAGTGAGCGCTGAGGGTTTTCAAATGGTTGGAGCGCGCTCTGGAGCGGGAATTATCCTCCGCTCCAGCCCGCTCCAAGCGGTTCAGTCCAGACAACGGCACACGTGTTCAGTAGCACAGCATAAACGTGTGGTTGTGGTTCAGATGGCGACTATAGGCCTACAGTGCCAGCAGCAACACGATGATCAAGACATTTAAAATCCTCTCCGAGGTGCGGGAGGAAGGAGGAGATGATGATCATGATGGTGGAAATTGGAAAAAAGAAAAAGTAAGCTGACTGTCTTGCTGTCTATCTTGCCTTAGATGCGTCACCTTGCTATTTATTTTGAAGCACTGCACATCATAACGGCAACGTATTTGAGTGCAGCGACCCCCCCAATTATGTCCAATTCCCCCACAGTGTAACATCATCAATAACCTATTATCCCGTATGGCATTTTGGAAACGAAATAGCGCGGCATAAGATTATTCGCCGCACCTGTCTGGGTTAATAGGCTATAGACAGCAGTGTAACTCCTCTTTAACTCCTCTTAAATGTTTATGCTGTGAGGGGGGCAAATGGATGTAATCGACACATATTTGGAATGTCGACGAATCGCGCCCAGTGTCAAAATGTTGTCGATTTTTTTTTTTTTTTTAGCCTGCGGCGATTTTTTATTTTTTTTTTTAGCCCGCGGCGCCCACGGGACCCAACGCAAAATGTTGCCATACGGCTCACAACGCAGCCGTGTGCATGTGTTTGAGGGAATCAATGTCAACTTGGCTACTGCCACTGTGTAGCCTACCTTTTGCAGTATTTTATCAAAGATATAATCCATAACGCGGAGGGGAAAGAATGTCCGAGGTCGCCTTCGTTCTTGCTTTCCTTTTTTCTTTTTTTCGGCGCATTTACAGAGCCGGATAAAAGGCTGCACGCAGGGGGGGAATGCCCCCCTAAACGCCCTAAATGTAACTGTTGTCGTATAAGTTTTTCGCCTGCCCCCCCCCCCCCGAATTGTGAAACTTTATATCCGGGTCTGACAAAAGCCGGCGAAGAGAGAGAGAGAGAGAGAGAGAGAGAAAAGAACATCTTCCGAGTTTGAGCGCAAGCCCCGCTCCAAAGACTAAAGCTTTGGAGCTCGCGATTTGACAAGAAAGCAGTGACATGTTCACAACGTCGGTGGTGAACTTTAGGTGTTTGTGCCGTGGTTCCAAAAATAAGCAAATAAGCAATCATAGCCGTTTGTTTGAGACAGACTGCGGGGGAAGGAGGAGTAGGAGGACGCGCAGCACAGACGCGCACAGCACAGACATTGATAGTAGCCTAATGCCCGAAAGCAGCCCAATACCCGACAAAGAAAAAGCAGCAGCCTTTTTTTTTTCAGCCGTCAAATTTTGCCCCTGAGCGGGCCGGGCTGAGCGGAGCGCGGAGCGGCCCAAATGAATAAGAGCGCGGAGTGGAGCGGGAGCGGCCTGGGAGGGGGTCCACGGGAGCGGATTACGAGCGGGACCAAATACGTCGAGAGCGATGAGCGGAATTCTCGGCCGCTCCGCTCCGCTCACGAACTCTGACGGGTGGCCTTGTTTCTTTACAGCCAAAACAGTTAACTAACCGGAAGTCTCGACTTCCGACAGTCGTTTTGGGGCACCGTGAATCCAGGCTCTCATCTGGCAGCGCGGATGAGAGCCTGGAGATCGAGGCTATAGGAGAAAATTGGTCTGTACTGTCTGTGAGCAAAGTACATTATGGGGTCAAATTAGGCCAACTTTCTTCAAGAAGTGCCTATTGTCTGGCTTCAGAGAAGAGCCCCTAAAAGCTAGATGTGTTTCAGTACCATCACTACTACTGCACTGGCTGTGTGCCCACTGTAACACACTCTAATAATCATGTCAAGTGGTCTAGGGGTGACATGACATTGTGGCCGCGTTCAGAAATTGCGCCCTCAGCACCGCACTTGTATGCTGCACTGTGGTCGTTCGTTTATACTTGGTTTATTTGTGGCATTTGGTGTGGTTTCTTTCGTTTATTCAGAGCGCGGCGCCCTATGGTTAAGCACTGTACTGTGGTCCCCCAACTTTTCATATGTCTGTCAAAGACCTGCACATTTACCATTTATCATGCTTCCGGACGCTCATTTGAAAATATAGTCCTCTCTATATAAGAGAGGATTTACAGTATATGGCTCTGGCAGTGATTCCCACAATTTTTGAGAGAGGTGTGTTGTTTGGTTTTAAATGGTTGTTCGGAAATAAGGCACACTGAATGCACTTGGTGATGTCACCACCCACTGCACGAACCAACACTTTTACGAACCAACCCTGTTTTTTTTACGAACTAACCCTGTGATTAATTAGTTGGAAGGGCCTAGTAAGTGATTGTGACAATCCTCACTACGCTTTTTTTTTTTTTACATCTCTAGTTCAACTCTGCTCTAATCAGTGGATCTCTATGTTTCCTTGAGTGGGTACCAAATAGCTGTATGGCTATGTAAATCAGAGTGTACAAATGGAACCAAATGGACTGTTATATGGGACCATGTGGTTCCTCCAGCGGTTGTCAGGGTGTCCTTGAGTGGATTCCAAACGGGTGTGTATTAGCACTAATACACACAGTGTTATGTCTATTCGCTTGGCATCAACACACTGAATCATTGCTTTTGAAATGAGGGGAAATATGTTTCTTTCAGATTTTTTTTCAAACGAATGTTGTAAAAATAAGAGAGATACATGGAAATGAGTGGGTATGTGTGTGCGTGTGTGTGTGACTGTGTGTGTACACGCGCGTTGGTATAAATCAATAGGAATCATATGAGCTCCTTGGCCTTTTCCCAACAAACAGATGGCGTTGTTAAATTTCAAATGTGCTCAAAATAAATTTGAAATGTGCTCATCCGACACTCGCTCTGCAGCGTCTCTCGCGCTATGAGGGCAGAAGGACTTCATTAAATTCAGAATGAGCTGCAGAAATTCAAGGGAAACCTTCAGAGACCCTCCCGCTTTGACTGGTTTTGTGTCAGCCAGACAATGAACAGGCATTATTCGCCAAATTGCATTGTCGGTGTATTTGTATTACTACCGCAACTATGATAAATCCATTATATTTTTTTCTGCCTGTAGAGTTTTTGCTTTGTTTGTGCACCATATCAAGGATATGGAAACTGAAAAGGCTTAAAATTAATTAACAAAATGAACACTATGAGTCCCGTCCGGTAGTTACGCAAGATAATTAATTGTAGAACAGCTTCACGGCGATTAACAAGTTGCTCGAGATGCATTTTCATTGTTTGAATCCACATCTTCATAGTCAGAGGGAAATGGATATGAAGTGCGTTTTGACAATGTCAATGCTGAACGTTGGTCGCTCTAGGAGAGACCGAGAAATCAATTTGCGGCCACAACCGACAGATAGAAATGGTGGCGACTGTAGGCAAACCCGGCGACCGTTTTACTATGCCTGTTGGGTCGCAGGGACAACTTCATTTTGCCACCTCTCCTAGAGCAACCGTCCTTCCGAGCCTTGTCGTCATCAACGTCGCAAATTGATTTGGCCCCTCCTGTTACAACCAGTGGAATGTCTGTGGAAGAGTGTGGTAGGCGTGTGTGTGATCCTTCCAGGTGCTGCTCATCAGCTGAGTGCTGAATGCCAATCACCAGCCCTCCTGTGATTGGCTGGGGCTGACTACTTAAGGCCAGCAAACACCTGAGGTCTTTGGCAAGTACTTGTTGTAGCGTTGCCTCCTGCTTGCCTGCCATGTTCTCTATATGTAGTTATTAATCATGCAAAACTTCATTAAGCTTGCTGCGCCGCATGTCTTTCTGAAGGTTCGTGTAATATGTTGTGGTTTAGTATCTGACTGTTGTGATGTTTGAACCCACTCGGAGCAGCCTATACCTGACTCTGTTGTTGGCTACAGACTAAAGATTTGACACAACTCAACTTTAACCAGTAGTACTAGTATTGTGGCGCCATTCTTTTTGTAACTGTCAACTTTTAAACAGATTAGATTAGAGTAGTTACATTGCAATTGCCATTTTTATTTTATGTTAGGTAGCGGTAAGTTGGTGTTTGCTTAAAGTTCGGTTTAGAGAGATTACTCTACAGGTCCAGGCGGCCATGACAGTTTGTAGTTCATTCGTATTGTGACGGGGTAGTGTTTTGGGGCCATTTTCAGTGGAAATACCATGCAGCAAAGGCGTAAATACTTTGTTGTATGCTCTAAATGTAATTACTCAATCCAAGCAGCCTGTGGTGGTTTAGAATATCCTAATATAAAGCACTTAAACCAGGGATGCCCAAAAGGTAGATTGATCTACCAATAGGCTGTGAACACATGACACAGTCCCTTAAAATATAAGTGTCAACTCAAAACCCAAATACCCCAAAATCATCAGTAGTAGCATATACAGGAAAACCCTTCAAATTACTCCCCTCTATTTTTATTTTTATTTTAATTTTTTCAGTTGAAGTGTGTTTTTCTTAAACACTGTACAGTCAGCGCCGATTCTTCCTATACGCAGACTACGCACTCTGCGTAGGGCCCCCGATTCCCCAAAGCCCCCCCCCCCCCCCCCCCCCCCCGCCAGCTCTGAGTAAAGAACTAATTGAAAAATAACGTAGGGTGGGCGCATGTACGTTTATTGAATCGCGGAGCATTACGCAAATAACGTACAGCGGGCGAACGTAACCACTCTCTAGTGCATGTTAGTTCTGTACGTAGAAGGGAAATCTTCTTCCGTAAACAGCGTTACTTGAATCATGCCCGCTGTCGCGTTTTTTTTTTTTTTTTTACACCACGCAGAAACGCCCCCCCTTTTCTTAGCGTGTTTGGTCAACAACATCATTACTTCAGGATATGAAAAAAGGAGCAGCAGCAGTCAGGTAGGCTGGCAGGCTAACGCTATGAATGACTGCAGTTTTCGGTTGTGCTGTTAAATGCTGGGCTGTCAGTAGTGTGTTGTTGTGTTGTTGTTTTTTTGGTGGCAGAGATACAAGCTTGTTGTATTTTGTCAATAATAATATCTCCTATCATGCGGCATGCCCAAAGCTTAGAGTATTATGGATATAGACAGTTATGTCAACTCCGTTCACTTCATGAAGCCAGTCCCATCACAGAGTCTCTGTGACTGATGTTTATGTGGCACTATTATGCTACTACACAGAATGTGGTGGTTACTGTAGCCTACAATACTTTGACGATGAACAAATATTTTCAACTCTTATTTGTCCCTATTCTAGACCTGCTACATCTCTACATAAGAGACAGTTTCATAGTTTTGTTGTTGGTCAGGATTGAAATAGCAATAAATACATTCATTTGAAAAGGAAACATTGGAGAGAGAGAGAGAGAGAGAGAGAGAGAGAGAGAGAGAGAGAGAGAGAGAGAGAGAGAGAGAGAGAGAGAGAGTGTCCATAGGTTTATAACAATTAAGTTATTTATAATTTATCTCTCAGCAAAAAATGGCCAAAATAACAAAAAAGGCCAAAATTAGCGCCTGAGAAGCAGGGCCCCTAGTAAAAAAAACCTGCTTAGGACCCCTTGGAGGCCAGAATCGGCACTGTGTACAGTATAACACCATTGGCACTATTTCAAATTGCCTGCTTTCCAGGGGCCTTGAAATGGATTTTCACCAATGGGAAAAACACATTTTTGATGTGTAGATCTTGTTGAGCCAGTAATTTTGAAAGTAGCTCCTCAAGTCAAAAAAGTGTGGGAATACCTGACTTAAACTGTTAAAAAGGGAAAGAAAAAATGTGCTGCCACCTGCCGCCTGGAATCTTGGCTGCCGTTTCATATGTCGACTCTTTCCTCCTACAGTATGTGCAAAATGTGGCCGCTCGATCCTGTCATTTGTGAATTCTATTCCTAATTGCCATTAAAGGCGAACATGTGGTCACTCCTGGAGATATGAGCTGAAGTCGCGACGGTGTAGTCGTGGAGAAACCAGAGTCATAAAAGCGCGCACACACACCCAGAATACTTAAAGCGCAACCTGAGTCAGCCAATTACTAATTAATAGTTCGCAATAAAAGGGAGTCTGACAGCTTGGATTCTACCCGGAAATCGCTCGGCGAGACTAGGGAGTAATTAATGGGGGGACGCAGAGTTTAATTAGGGAAATATGGAAGTTTAACATCTTCACCCTTCCTCAATGACAGGCCACAGCCAGGGTACTTTGCAGGAGGAGCGAAGAGCAGAGGAAGTGTCTTCACATGGATTACAATATACAGTAGATACTGCCGGAGGGAGACCGCTGGTACTTAGCACAAAGACTGCCGCGATTACTTATCTGACGGTCTACAACAGGGGTTTTCAACCTTTTTTCATACCAGGGCCCACTATTTATTCAGAATTTGAGCCACGGACCACCATGTGATGACATTTCAGCCCCACAGACCCCAAAACTAAAGATTTACTTTGCTTTTGTCCACAATTCCAGGCTGGATTTCGGAGAAAACAAAACAGTCAAACATACATATCAAAATGACCATTAATCCTCTACATTCTCTAGTTGTGCAGACTTGGGATAATTCACATGATGAATATTTTAACTCTTGAGAGTGTGAAAATGAAACCAAATGGACCCGCAAGGGTCCATTTGGTTTCATTTTTACATTCTCAAGAGTTACCTCTGGTTAACCAACTTTTCATCTGGTTAACCAACTTAGCTAGGGACCACCTGGAACCATCTCAAGGACCACTGGTGGTCCCCGGACATTTCTTGGCCTGAGTTAATAGAAAGTCTCTCTCTCTCTCTGTCTCTCTCACCAATGGGGGGTCATATCTGGCAGGCAGATCCAGGTAGATCCGCCCCATACCAGGCGAACATGGTATGGGGCGGGCGGCTTCATTTCCCCCCCACCATGTCAATGCCTAGATCCGGCCCCTGGCCAGATCACTAAGACCCCTGCTGGTATGCCAGTATGAGGGAAGGGGATGAGAGAGGAGGAGAGGAAGGCAGGTTCTAAGAGAGGAGGATGAGGAGGAGGGTCTGGCGGGTTCTGAGCCGCGCTCTCGGAGGAGGACTGACTTCACAGGGCGGAGGAGGAGGAGGAGGATGCTTAGCGCTGCAGAATAGAGGCTTTGGCTCCTCATCTGACTCCACTCAAGCTTATCAAGGCAGGATTGACTGGGCTTTAGACGAGGAGCCGCTCCTCCTCCCACACCATCTGCGCCGACTGTCAGTCAGCCGGCGGAATGCCTTCCTATACAATAGGCATTATTCTATGTCTTTGTGCCCCGTGTATTCGTTTCAAGAATGATTACGGGGGGGAAGGCGGTTCGCACTCCATCTTGCGGGAAATAAGTACAGCGAGTTTTGTTCCCCCGGAGGAAAACGTCGTACTGTACCCCGTCGCGTTGTGTTGTCGTCTGTAGGACGACTTCTCCCATAATTTCCGTTGGGATCAATCAAAGAGTAAACTAAACCCCAACCAAAATGACCGCTTTTATCCAGAGACGTTTTGGAGCCGTTTCGGCAGATCAAAATTGCGAGGCAGCGTTCGATTTGACAGCCAGCCTTACAATGACGGTTTCCTCGTGTTAAGACTATTTGGAAAACGTTTTTCCTGTGGAGAATACAGTACATTAAAAAAGGTAGATAGCGAAAATAGCCAATATGGAAGCTCAAAATCTGCCTACAAACTAGGGGTGGGTACAAAAAAAATCATTCTTCCTGCCAGCATTTCTTTTTTTTTTTTTTTTTTTTAGGTAGATACTGCCAGTGATTTCACCTGAAACTCATATTTCATAGACAGGTCTTGTTTTCCGGGGGGACATTTTAATCACCGCACAGGATGTGCTGCCGCTCTATCTCTCATTTGGGCCCCTCAGCTAGCAAGACAAGGCTAGCGATGCTAGCCGTCCATTAGCATTAGGACCATATCAAACAATTGTGCTATTAATAAATCAAAGATTGACGTAGATCTCCGGCAATAGTAGCGGTCAGAACTATGTTTGATTAGCGTAGATCTACAGCAATCGCGGGAATTGTGTGAATATTTAATCGCCAGGCTAAGAATCGATTTTTTAAATATATATTTCATGTAATTATCATTTTGTTCATGTCAGAAAGACTGACTGATGATTATCTGGCTGCAGTGAAGTGTATGAAGTTGAAGTGGTGCATCAGAAACACATCAGATTTCGCATTTGGGATTTCTAGCAACATTGTGGTGGTTGTGGTGGTGAATCAATAACACACTAGCAGTTTAAAAGGAAAACTGAAGTGTGTGTGTGTGTGTGTGTGTGTGTGTGTGTGTGTGTGTGTGTGTGTGTGTGTGTGTGTGTGTCTGTGTGTCTGTGTGTGTGTCTGTGTGTCTGTGTGTGTGTGTCTGTGTGTGTGTGTGTCTGTGTGTCTGTGTATGTTAATCTGTCACATTCTGACGTTAAACAAAACTGTGAGGACGGTGGTGGCAAAACAACGGATCTTGAATCAACACTTTATAAACAAAACATTTGTGTGTGGCATGCATGTGTGTCTTGGTATGGGAACAACACAATAGCAGTAAGTGTGCCGTAAGTTTTCGCTCAGAAGTACCTTGGGAGAAAAATAATTACAATATAAATCAATTTGAAACCCTATGCAGGTATCTGCTACAAACAGGGGCGGATTGGCACATATTTTCCCACCGGGACAATTTTGCCTTTGCCAGGCCACCTTGGAGGGCGGGGGGGGGCAGCTGGTTAACCAGATGTAACTCTTTGAGAGCGTAAAAATGAAACCAAATGGACCCTTGCGGGTCCATTTGGTTTCATTTTTACACCATCAAGAGTTAAAATATTCATCACGTGAATTAGCCCAACTTAGACTACACAACTAGAGAATGTAGAAGATTAATGGTCATTTTGATCTGTATGTTCCAGGCGAGCGTCTAGCGCATTCTAGTGCATTTTGGAAGTGCCACTAGTGCATTTTGGATCTTGTCCAGGCCAGTAGTTGGCGCAGGCCACCGGGAAAACTCCCTGTACTCCAGATGGCCAATCCGCCCCTGGCTACAAACAGTCCTAACCAACTATGCGAGACGGGGAGGTGGCCTCAAAAACCTACTCTCTGCGATGACCTGCCGCTCCGTCCAGTCGTCGTTGATCATCTGGATGTTCCCGAAGTGGATGTCACTGAAGAAGATGCGGTTGGTGCCGGACGCCTTCTGGCTGTAGTCGAAGGCCAGCGCGATGACGTTCTTGAAGAAGGCGGGCCTCTCGAAGGGCTGGATGGGCGCGTTGAGGTCGCTCTCGTCCGACAGGTGGATGCTCTTGAGGATGGTGCGCTCCGAGTAGAGCAGGTAGCCCTCGTAGCGCTGGCAGGCGAAGCCGTCCTCCGCCAGGTGGCCGTGGGCGCAGGAGCAGGTCCGCCGCCCGCTGCCCAGGTGGAAGCACAGCTGCTGGCAGCCGCCGTTGCTCCTGGCGCAGGGATTGGTGCCTGTGGCGAGGACGAGGAGGAGGAGGAGAATGAGGAGGGCAGTCCATTACACGGTTATAGGCTTTAGCAGGTAAACAACAACATGTTTAGAATGCAGCGACGAGCCTCAGTAAACTAGGATCGCGAGTAAATCAAGAGGCTATTGACGGTTTCCCCCCCTTGCCAAGGTACTGGGGCTCTGTGTGTGTGTGTGCGCGCGTGTGCGTGTGTGTGTGTGTGTGTGTGTGTGTTTGCCTTCCGTTCAGTAGACCTGGACACTTGTTTCTCTTGCAAATCTGGCAACAAATCAAGAGACAACGGGGACATAGGCACACACAAACGCAAAGGGTTGTGGGAAAGTTGTGAATACAACAGTGATTATTATTATTATTTTTAATCCCCATTCTTTTTCCACCTTGTGCCAATTGCCTAATGTGATCCTGGACTCTACACACCTACCACTAACCTGGGGAGTCAGCGGACTGGCCTCATGCTTCCTTCAATGCATGAGGAGTCCAAGCAGCCTTCTTTTCAGATGACGGGAGGGGTCCCTGGTTGGACATACCCCCCCCCCAGGTGCTCACTAGGGACAGGGGAAAGACTCCTTATATGGTCACCGCAATATAATCGGGAAGTTTACCCAAAGAAGAGGAAAATAACAATATTTTAAATGAAACCACTTACTATCCCTTCAAATTCCAGGGACCTTCAGTTTGACCTGCTTTGGTCTACGGACCCTCGCGTAATGGCATTTCTATTTCTGAGACACCCAATTTATATGGTAAAATCAATGTTAATTTAACTCCAAAAGTGTACATGTGGAGCCAAATCCATTTGGTTGCTTCACTGGGTTCCATTATAGTCGATGACTTCCAAGTAGAGTGGAATATTATAGGGTGGTGGTGTAGCGAAATCGACAGCCTATTTTAATGAACCACATGAACCCCTGGCTGGCATCGCTATTCTGGGAGAAAAACACATTTTGCAAAACAAAAAAAGAAAGAAAAAGTGCCCTTGTGGGCACACATCTCCACAAGGTCAGGCTTGGGCCTACCAGGCCCGAATGTAACATTTCCCAGGGGCGGGGGTTAGGCGAAAATGAGGGCATGAGGGGAGCTGCATTGAAGCCGCCCCCATACCACCATTTTCATAATTTTTAGTTCTGTGACCCACAAGATTTACATCTTGTACAGTAATTAGGCAACTAAGGATCAATAATAACATCAGTTGTTGTTGAAGTTTCACCAAACACACAGCATGCATAAAGCTAAAGGTCTGACTCAGAGAGTTTTCTGTTTTCAATGATGAAATGCTCTTGGTTTAGTGGTGCCATAATGGTAGTTAGTTAGTTAGTTAGTAGCAGTAGCAGTGTTTCATATCATTTTAATTACAATGTATTTTGAAATATCTTTGAAATCTGGGTTTGTTTGCATGCCATCACGTTTGGTGGGGAAGTCTGGGCATTTAGGAGGGCATTGCCCCCCCCCCCCCCCCCCCCCCCCCCCCCGCATGCCCATGCCTTGATCTGGCCCTGTGGCCTCCTGCTGGCGCTATAAGCCAATGTGATAAGGGGAGACAGCGCGGTTAAGCAAGCTGCATTAAGTTGAAACCTCAAACCTTTCTCCCGACCGCGGTTGAAGACGGTGACGTCCTTCAGGTTCACCCCCAGGCCGCTCCTCATGGTCACCACGTCGCTGCCGTCCGTCTTCAGACCCCGGCGGATCGACCCGTTGGAGTGGGCCCTGCAGGGGGAGAGAGAGAGAGAGATCAGAACTCATAATCCCAATAAAGAGCTGCTTTTTAAAAAGATCAAACCTTTAGCTTGTCTTGGAGCGATTAGAGTAAAGTCATCGACTTAACCCCCCGGAGACACCCTAAAACATTCACTCTGAAAGATTAAAAGAACATACTGAAAGATGTGTGCTGCATTCTCAAATACTTATGTATTTGTCTTGTTGAATTATTTCTAAAATATTAGAACTACTTTTTGGGGATAGTGGCATAGTTCCTTGTGATAGGGGGGTCCAAAATGAACAAAGGTTTATAAATAGGTCAACAATACAAATGACGTTTACAGGCCCCCTGTGAGCCTCACAAAATGACATGAATGTAAATATATTCATGTTTCACCAAATCCAGTGCAGAACTCCCACCACTTAAATCTAGACATCAATTAATAAATTTGACACGACTATATTAATGGACAGTATTTGATACAATTTAACTATTAAGAAATATGAATATAGGCTTGTCTGACTGTTTAAAAAAAAACAGTGGGGATGGTAAAAACACCAAACATATTATCGTAACATGTAAAATTCATGGTGGTGCCCCTTGAGGGATACGGCTTTAGCCGTGACATTGAGGTTTTTCCGTACACGGTATTTACATAAATGGGTGGCGGCACTCATTATGGCCGCCACTGGAGGGAACTACTCTGTAGGCAACCTTGGGCTAATGCCAGGTTAGCACTAGCAGCAGCACGCTTTGTGGGTGCGTGCGTGTGCGTGCGTGTGCGTGCGTGCGTGTGTGTGTGTGTGTGCACGCACACGCGAAAGAACGTGCACGTGTGCTCGTGCTACACATTTAAGGAAATAATTTATTACCTGTCAGACCAGTAGATGTAAGGGCCGAACACGGCCACGGAGAACAGGTCGGCGTTGGCCGCTGACAGTACAATCTCCCGACTCTCGCCCGTCTCAAGGTTGATCCTCTCGATCTTGTCCGTGCGGGCGTCACACCAGTATAATCTATTTTCCTGAAAAGTAATTTGAAAAATGCACGTCAGCCCCTGCCACCCCCTCCTCCTCCCCCCAAACTGGGTTCACCTACGTCTGGAAGCCGCAAACAAGAAAGGAACGAGATGAGGAAGAGGTATAGGCTATGTAGAGAGAGAGAGACGCGAGGGAATGGAAATGGGAACGGACTGAGATGATGATGGCGGCGGCAGCTTTATAATGTACCAGTTATACGGGAGGGGGGTCAGGGACAACCAGTGCCATCTCGAGACAGAGTTCTGATATTCCCGTTCACTACATAAGGCCAGCCTAACGGCAGCCTCCACGGCGTCTCACACATGCTCACGCTACTGGGAAGGCAGAGTGAGTGAAAACACAAACTCTGCCTTCCAGTGAACAGTGAATGGATCTAATGGAATCCAGCGGACAGACAACGTGTGAACAACCACCGTGTAATAATGACAATTTGCAGGCAAATGGAAAAAAAAAAACATGTCACAGGTTATTTTCTTGCAGTTTGTTTTATGATTTGCAAACAGTATATATTACGACTTGGAAGAGCAGAATAGTCTCTCCTCGTTCACACACTGTCAAGAACTGAAATTCTCGCGATAGGGAGCGCAGACTGCGAGACTAGCTGGGTGCTCTTGTTAAATAGGCAAAAGCATTGGACTCACGCAACAGCCCAGCTTAATGGCTTTAAATCCCTTTATTTTAGTTTGTATAATAGCACATCGTACACATTACAGAGACGATAGTTGTCACTGAACTATAGTTTAAAACACTTGCCATGTTGTATATATACCTAAAATTGTCAATATTTGTGGTGAGGTCACGTGACTGAGCCTTGGCCTATCAGAGCCTCATCTCTAGATGGCACTGTGGCCTATGGAGTGACGCAACTCTTTCTACTATAAGGCTCTGGGGACACCGTACCTCGTAGTCTATGGAAATGCCGTTCGGCCACGCGATGCCCGAGTTGACGAGCGTCACCTGGTCTGACCCGTCCAGCCGGGAGCGTCCGATGCATGGGTTCTGGCCCCATTCTGTCCAGAACAGATACCTGGCTCAGGGAAGAGAAGAAAGAAGACACACATTGTAGAACAGTTAACTACTGTAGATGCCAAAGAAGTGTATTCATTGTTAAATCCAGGTTTTTGTTTTTGTTTTATTCCGTTTTAAAGGTATGGTAAGTGATGGTAAGTGACTCCCACTCAGTGAGTAGAATGATCTCCAACGTTCTCTAAAATTGACCTCACTGCCACCTCTCGGTGAATTCAAATCATTACTCCAGAACATATTTTATACTGCCTGTTTGTGTTTTAATTAAAGGTAGGGGAAGTGATTTGAAATTCATGGTGTAGTACCAGCCTGGTGCACTAGGGGCCCCCAAAAGTAGCTACACTATGTGAACCTGCTGCTCTCTCCTGATTGGAGGAGAATTGTGGTGACCTGGGGAACTTCTATTAGCTCCTCTGCTAACGTGGGGGAGGGGGAAACTCCATATGTGGTTTCCACACCTTATAATAGAGCATTTTAACAGAAAAAAAATATTTTTGGGTGATATCTGACAAAAGTGAAATCACTTCCCCTACCTTTAATCTATTTTATTTTTGACTTTGCGCTTCTTTGCTAGTCTAGTCTTGTTATATGCATATTAACTGTTTGTATTTGGATGTATTTCTGTGTACTGTAACCTCGGCTGCATTGAAAATGAGGGCTTGCCCTCAACTGTATTTCCGAGTATAAATAAAGGTGATGACTCCCACTCAGTGAGTTAACGGAATAGTTGGGCAAAGTTTTTGTGATGGATTTTCAAGAAAATCCATAAATCTTTCATGAGGGGAAGTTAAGCTTTTGAACTGTGGACAGAATCGATGGGGACCCCTGTGGACTGACCATGTATACTATACTGATTAATGCAGTCGTTCTGAAACCGCATCAGTTCAAAGGATCACCGTCCCTCAGAGTGTTCAACCAAATGGATCAATGGTTCATTATGTTAGCCTGTTAGCCTGAATTAAGTTTGGTTTGATCATGAGAAGTAAAAATATCATAATAAAAAAAAAATCTGGTCTCGACTTGTTCTTGCCCCGCGGTGGTCTTGGTCTTAATCTAGGTCTTTCTTGAACCCTTTAGGACTCGGTCTTGATATGGACCCCTTGACGTGTTGGTCTCGGCCATAGTGGACTTGGTCTCGTCTTGGTCTCGATCCCCTAGGTCTTGGTCTCACCTTGGTCTCGCTTTAGGAGGTCTCGACTACAGCACTAGATCCTGCACCACTTCTACGTCTTGCAGAATATCCCACCGCCGTACTACTTGTAATATAATGTGATAAGAAGGGCCTTGAATAAAAGCTGATAATAGTAACATGTTGGTAATATGCCTCCATTACAGGCCCATTTAGGCGAGGGCTTCAGACAGCAGGGGGGAATGGCAGGGAGGCACTTGATGAGCTGCTTGTCATGTTGGCTTTTGTCGGCGGTCATTAGCTGGTCTATTTCACAATGTGCTCAGCAGGCCTCCCATCAACACCTTTATATGAGTTCTGTGGTAGGTGGCTGTCCCATGCTGTTCCAAGCAGGCCCAGTCCATCGACAGGCTAAAGCTCCTCGGCAACAAAAGCCGCTGTCCAACTTCCCAATGGGGGAACTAATAGTGATTGCAGTTGAGTGGTGCATGCTGTGCTATGCAATAACCCATAAGCCACGTTGCCGTGCTGGAAATACTTACAATTTACAACTTTTCTTTTTGTCTCAGGTCACCACCGTGAGGAACTTTTCTTTTTAATTCAAGGCAACCCTGACGTCATAGAACATTCCATTTATGCCATATTATGGCACATAACGTATTTTAAAGCTCACTTAAAAGCCTTTATTTTTCAAAAAGAAAAGGAAAAAAAAAAAAAAAAACAACAACAGTGTGCCTTATAATCCAGAGTGTCATATGGATCGTTTGACTGAGGTAAGTTCTATGTTGACTGCAGTAGCTTCTATTCTATGTTGATTGTAGTAGCTTCTATTGTATGCTGACTGCAGTAGCTTCTATTCTATGTTGATTGTAGTAGCTTCTATTCTATGTTGACTGCAGTAGCTTCTATTCTATGTTGACTGCAGTAGCTTCTATTCTATGTTGATTGTAGTAGCTTCTATTGTATGCTGACTGCAGTAGCTTCTATTCTATGTTGATTGTAGTAGCTTCTATTCTATGTTGACTGCAGTAGCTTCTATTCTATGTTAACTGCAGTAGCTTCTATTCTATGTTGACTGCAGTAGCTTCTATTCTATGTTGACTGCAGTAGCTTCTATTCTATGTTGACTGTAATAACTTCTATTATATGTTGACTGCAGTAGCTTCTATTCTATGTGCCTTATAGGGCACACACACAGTTCCAAAATAAGCCACTCATTGAAGGTGTGCCTTATAATCCGGTGTGCCTTATAGTGCGGAAAACACAGTAAATATGTAGATCCCCTCCCCTCAGATACACTATGTGTCAAAAAGAAAACTTGAGGGAATAGTATCATTCGTTCCATTACGTTTCCATTACGAAGATAAACTTCACAATTGACATATAAACAGACAGAAATCTAGGATCACGTGTAAACCAAGAACCTAGCATCGGTCTGAAGCTCTAACAACATACTATCAAAAATAATCAATGAAACTATAGGATACCAGATGAACAAACCTGCCAAAGTGTCTTGTGGTCAACAGAGAGAAAAAAAGAAAGGAAAAAAGTAAACGGCCAAAGAAAAAAGGCCAAGGTAACACAAAACTGAAGTATACCCTTTCTGGGGATGGACGGTGATGGCCCTAGGCTGGTCCAAGCCCTCAGATATGACCACAGAGCGATATGCGCCATTCAGACGGGAGATCTCAATCAGGTTGAAACCATGGTCTGTCCAGTAGAGGTTCCCTGTTGTTCAGAAGACATCATACAATAACATGTTAAAATGGTGCAGTAGACGTACCCAGTTGTTCAGAGGACATTATTACATGTTGAAGGTGCACAGAAATGCATTTTATTTGATGTTTCAGCCTGAAACGCTGATCTGAAGTTTCTGAACAATCAGAGCTTGTGCGCACGCACACACACACACGCACGCACGCACACGCGCACACACACACACACACACGCGCGCACACACACACACACACACACTACTGCAAATGGTCTTCCACAGAGCCTCTCTTCTGGGGGGAAGCTTACAGTATCTATTAAGTGTGTTTAAATATGGCTCAGTTAGGAACTAAATAAAGCCTTAGCCCAACACCCGAATGACTTTACTGCTGCCATTTCTACCAGCCTAGTTGGACGATCATCACCTAAGGCGGGAAATAAAAACATTGAACTGCTTTTGGAAATGGGAGCTGTAATAAGACGCTACAGAATGAGAAGGTCGTACAAATCATCAAGAAGAATTCTTTATCTGCATTTGATTTATTTCCAAAAATTCATTACTGATGAATCGAGTACAAATTGTGGACCACCATGGAAACAAGTGTTAACATTCAACTGTACTACTTGCACTGCTATTAACAATATGGTTAACAATATGGTTAATAATGTATTCAAGTGGTTAATGAACCGTGCCTATGCTGACTACTGGACAGCGACAGCACTGACTATTAGCAGATAGACAGCAACAGTACTGACTATTAGCAGACAGACAGCGACAGTGCTGACTATTAGCAGACAGACAGCGACATCACTGACTATTAGCAGATAGACAGCAACAGTACTGACTCGTAGCAGGCAGACTGACAGACAGACAGAATACTGACCGGCGATCCAGTCCACTGCGATGCCTTCCACTCTGCTGATGCCGGTGGTGATGATGTCCTCTCTCCAGGTCTGATCCCTCTTGGCCCGCGAGATCCTGTTCAGACCCATGTCTGTCCAGTACACCGTGTCGTTCCCTGGGGAAGAGATGAGAGCTGGGTTAATTGCATCAACTACCTTTTTGTTTCCACTGATCCAAATTAAAACTGTTTAAAATGAATCTTCCTTTCCCAGATTATTTTTATTTTTTAAATGTTCAAATTATGTGCAGGACAACATGGTGATTACACATCTTTTTTTGGTCAAAATAAACTGCATATTTAGCAAACTAAAATCAGAGTTTTCTTCAATGTGTTTCTTCAATTTCCCTTAGAGACTCGGGGTAGAGCTGCTGCTTCTTCGCTTGGAGTTGGAGAGGAGCCAGCTGAGGTGGTTCGGGCATCTGGTTAGGATGCCTCTCAGGCGTCTCCCCCTAGGGAGGTCTTTGAGTTTACGTCCCACTGGGAGGAGCCCACGGGGCAGGCCAAGGCGCAGATGGAGGAATTACACTGACTCACTTGCCTTGGAATGCATTGAGATCTCCAAGGAGGAAGTTACTAATCTGGTTCTGGAGAGGAGGGAAGTCTGGAGCTCACCACGAAAACAACTACCTAGCACTGTATGTTCCTCCAACTTACACTGCCCATGCCCAGGCTCAAAACAGTCAACAAGAGTGTCTCTGTGTTTTGTTGACACTTAGTAGTATATTTCATTGAAATATGGAATATTCATCTGGGTATCTTTTAGAAGCACATGAAAAGGATCACTAATATGACAAATAATTGCTCGTCCTCTACAACTAAAATCTAAAAATGAAAACACCTTGTCACAAGTTGATTATGTCATGAGCCCATGTTTCGTCTAGCCCTATGGAATTATGGAATGCATGTGGTAATAAGAAATGATTGAATACTCCCTAATGATAATATGCTTCAAAAGCAATATTTGTTATTAACATAATATGCATTCCATAATCCCATTGTGCTGGACCACACATGGCCATGACATCATCAACTTGTGACAGCAGCAGTCGCTATTGAGAGCAAGATTCTCCATTTATGACATTTTTATTTGTGGTATTAGCCAGAGATCCTTTTAACTCAAAGGTAGGGAACAACATTTCAATCTTTACTGCAGCTGTGTGGTGAAAATAAACATGTTGAGGTAGTCTGCAAGCGGAAGTTTCACTAGCACAGTATCAATACTGTGTCTTTCAATACCGCGGTAATACAGAAGTACGGTGTACCGCGACAGGCCTTCCCTGGAGCATATACTGCATACTGTAGAAAAGAAGAATTCACGATGACACCCACCACACGTGTATTTATGCCCCCCGAACAAAAGGAGGCGGCGAAGTCATATTTTACCACGGCACGGACCATTTCACAAAATGGTCGCACGCAGCGGTATAAAGCTCAGCCATAGCGGACATGCATTATGCACACCCTTCATACCAGTACAACCAATAATACACCACAGCTCCTTGATGACACGTAGTAACTCGTCTGGGGGTGGAAGGGGGGGTTGTTGACCAAATTTTACTGTGGGGGGGGTGGGGGGTGGGGGGGGGGGGTACATTATGCAAAACGAGCTTTCCATTGAACTGTTACAGAATCATTTTGTCAGATTTTTTTACGGCATTGTTTCACGACGCATGTTGAAACAGTAGGTAATTCATTCTCCCACCCCCCCCCCCCCACCCAACACCCCATCTTTAAGTACATGCGAGCACGTTGCCTGTCACTGGGCGCGCGTACAGGTTGTTAAGGGGTTAGGCGGCGTTATATGTTTATTTGCACTCTCTGCTGTTTACGCTGCCTTCACAGTCTGTTAACACATATCTCACATGTGACAGCCTCCAGCTGGAGGGGCTTTCATCTCTTTTTCTGTGTTTTTTTTCTTCCCCCCCTCCTCTGCTGCTCACGCTCCCATGCAGAAACTACCTACCAGCGCTATACTAGCTCCTCTGCCATAACGACATGCAAATGATATGCGTGAAGCTATCAGCTGCTGCTGCTGGCTGAGCTCAGCAGCTCCGTATTTGCATGTTCACCTGCATGCCTGCCGCCGAGCAATAAAGAAGCTCCACTACGGCGCCTCGCGCTGCTGTTGCCGCACCACACGCGTTTAAGCCGTTCTGATCGGGTACACCTTATTGAAAAAATATCAGACCGACAAGCTCATAGCGCGCCACCGAGTGGCGCTATGAGCTTGTAGTTTTTTTTTTTTTTTTTTTTTTTAAATATCGTGAACATTATACAGGGACAAAAATGTTAGTTTCAGGGACGATTTGTTATTGTTTGAGGGACAGCATTTCAGTTCAGGGACAAGATCTTAGTTCCAGAGACTAAATTTTAGTCCAAGAGAAAAAAAACAATTGTTCCAGGGACAAGATTTTAGTTCCAGGGACAGCATTTTAGTTCCAGGGACAACATTTTAGTTCCAGGGACAACATTTTAGTTCCAGGGACAACATTTTAGTTCCAGAGACAACATTTTAGTTCCAGAGACAACATTTTAGTTCCAGGGACAACATTTTAGTTCCAGAGACAACATTTTAGTTCCAGAGACAACATTTTAGTTCCAGGGACAACATTTTAGTTCCAGAGACAACATTTTAGTTCCAGAGACAACATTTTAGTTCCAGGGACAACATTTTAGTTCCAGGGACATTTTAGTTCCAGAGACAACATTTTAGTTCCAGAGACAACATTTTAGTTCCAGAGACAACATTTTAGTTCCAGAGACAACATTTTAGTTCCAGGGACAACATTTTAGTTCCAGGGACAACATTTTAGTTCCAGAGACAACATTTTAGTTCCAGAGACAACATTTTAGTTCCAGGGACAACATTTTAGTTCCAGGGACACAAAACTTCAGTTCCAGAGACAACATTTTAGTTCCAGAGACAACATTTTAGTTCCAGGGACAACATTTTAGTTCCAGGGACACAAAACTTCAGTTCCAGAGACAACATTTTAGTTCCAGGGACAACATTTTAGTTCCAGGGACAACATTTTAGTTCCAGGGACACAAAACTTCAGTTCCAGAGACAACATTTTAGTTCCAGAGACAACATTTTAGTTCCAGGGACAACATTTTAGTTCCAGGGACAAAACTTTAGTTCCAGGGACAACATTTTAGTTCCAGGGACAACATTTTAGTTCCAGGGACAACATTTTAGTTCCAGGGACAACATTTTAGTTCCAGGGACAACATTTTAGTTCCAGGGACAACATTTTAGTTCCAGGGACAACATTTTAGTTCCAGGGACAACATTTTAGTTCCAGGGACAAAATTTTAGTCCTCCACTCGGAACCTCCCTTTGGCCTAAGTAGAGAACGGGTTAATTTCCTCTCTTTTTTTTCCCCAGGAATTTCCTGCGAGTCACGCTTCGTTCCGAGATTGCGGTTGACCTCACCAAAGCGCTGCCGGGAGGAGGATTTCCACATGCGTTTTTTTTTCTTTTTTTTTTTTGGCCACGGGTCGACGGGAGAGGGGGGTGTGGGGCGGAACGACGACCCTGAGATGATTAGTTTGCGTAATGAGTTGTCCTTCCTTGCTTCTCGCGGACCTTTCCTGTAGATTAAGAACCGGTTGAAAGTGACCTTTTTGGGTTGGACTATACGCGGTGGAACCTGACAGGCGCTTGCACGCTGCTCCTTCGTTTCTTTTCATCTGCCGCGTTACGATATATTCGTCTTGAAGCTTAACGTCTCTGAGACGAACAGCGTATAACGGCTGCTATGTGCTCGAATGCACCTTATGTGTAAACCTCCCGTGCATATAGAATACTGTACCAGATGGTTATGCCATGTGGAAATTTAGCAGTACCATTTGGAATATTTATAAAGTTCCCACTCGCTCCCACTCTCCTATTATCTTTCTTTCTCTTTCTGTTAACAATGGAGCTAGCACCCACACTATTGTTCCCTCCATTTATTGTACAGCTCTATGACGCTGAGATGTGACAATAAAGGCAATTCTAATCTAAACTGTTCATTTGAGCGACAGAAGTATTGTTTGCAAAATGTGTTGCTAGCGTGGTTAGCAAATCATTAAGATCTTGATATTAAAAATTATAATTCAGAGACAACAGAAAGCCAACTAATAAGGTACTTGAACACTGAACATTGTGGAACAGGGGTCACCTGTAAAGTCTTGGAAATGAGGGACTGTCCCATGCAAAGGGGGACATCTGGTCACCCTATTGGCAATGGATCGGCCGTCCTGAAGCAATGGGAAGTTTGTTCCACAAAGGGAGAGAAGCATGGGGCGTGGGGAACGTTTGTCCAGCATGTTTTGCATGTGTGCAGCAACAGCGGTGGGGGTTTATTCCAACAGAAGGCGGGGGCATTATTATTATTAGTCTGGCTCTTATACAGACCTCAATTTCCTTCATATATACGTATCGTTATCACACAAGGGTGACAACCTTATAACTTACAGTGCGCGGGGCGCAGCAAGCCTGTATTATATTTGCGGCATTCGCGAGCGTAATAAATCTACCATATTTATCGTATGAATTATGCAGTAGAGAAAGCCCATGGATGTAACGAATGCCTGTGTGCACAATGGAGGGGTTTATACATTACGATGTGTATGTTACCTTCATTTGATGTAATATCTCTGGAATTGCCTGGTGTCAGGCCGGCTTGACGCGCCCGAGAGGGGAAACGGTGGGGTGTTAACGTCGGTGCTAGTGCCTAATTTATACTCGGCTGAGAGCTGCACGTGTCGCGTGGTGGAAAAAAAAGAAAGCTAATCTTCAAGCTCACAGGCTTACGGGGCTACCAGATCACACCCTCATGCCACAGAACATATCTAAATCACCCCCTAATGCAAACTTATCGTACAATTTTGTATTCGCCAAGCTCCTTCAGAGCTCTCTGTTACTTGAGACGCGGCGGCGTGCCGAAAAAGACCCTTGCCGCTCTCCCCCTTCCCTCACGTCTCCGCGCTTGATTACAAATGGCATGTACCGTTGGTTATGAGAACAGCCGCGATGTGTCACACCGTGCGCTGTATTTGCCCATGCCACTTAACAGAGCGAAAGCTCTAGACTAAAATTGCACGCTTGAAGGAGCCATCTCCGTCTCTCTGATGACCCCGCCGGCGGATCCATTTCCAGATATTTCTGCTTCATTAGAGGGCGTACGTATAGCAGAGAGCTGAGGAAGACAACAGGGAAGGCCCTGGCCAAGGCAGGCTTGATACAAAATAAAATAAAACAAAAAACTCATTGGCCTCGAGGCTTTAGTGTACTTTCAGCAGACCTTTCTTCTAAAAAAATATTAGCAGTATACTTCGTGAATTCAAGCACTTCATTTTTTATTTATTTTTTGACAACCTGATGTCAAAAAAACGCGTTGATGATTTTTTATACAGTGATGGTGTTATTGCTGTATGCTGCGTTTTTTATTATTGAACTAGCAAGTCTGAGGAGGAGTCCTCGGTAAATTAATTTCACCCATCTGAAGTTTTTTTTTTTTTTTTTTCAGGTGTGCCAATAAAGTCTCTCTGATTTCATTCTTCCACACCTTCGGCCTGAGCTTCGACAGGTCAATAAGAAACAGAATGACGAGAACGCAAACAGACAGCGTGGCTTATTGCAATAGGTTAATGTGTTGATCTTCCGATCAAAGTCTATAAGCCTACAGAGCGGATTCACGGTGAATAAAGACAAAGGAAAATCCTCATCCTCAGAGAGCTTTGCAAGACTTTGTTTGGAGTATATGTTGCCAGCTTATTAAGTGTCAACAAATGCAGTTCATTTACACACTCCAGCTCAGAATGACCATAAACCATGTATTGCAAAGCTATGTGCATATTAGCATGATGGCACAGCTCTGCTCATGTGTTTTCAAACATTACCTGCAGAGTTGTACCCGAACGCGTTCAAAGAACGAAAGTTCTTTGAACCGTTCATATTTTTAAGGAACTTGAACCGAACGGACCCTATATCTGCTTGAAGAATGGCGGTGTGAACTCGTTCATTTCTGGCGTGAGTGAACGTCACTTTTCTTGCGTTCTATTTCGTTCAAGAGCAGGGCTCGACAGGCTCGCATTTGTGACTAAAAAGTTGCAGTTCTCTACCTAAATTTATATTACTGTAGTACGGCGGTGTTGTTCGCTAAAATAGAGCAGATATACAAGCTAACAACGTGTTGAGGCTCGAGGTATCCTTAGCTTGGAGATCTGTTCTCCTTGCCCACCGCCCTGCCCCTCCCTCTGGCAGCAGCACACAGCATCAGACAGCCAACACGCTGCGCTTCTCTCCAACACGTTGAATGAGCTACTAAAGCTGTTTATGTTGGTGAAATGTATAATCTTCCTGCGCTATGCGTGTATTTGAATCATATACTGTCTGCGCAGCAACCTTTTGCCTCACGCACGTGTGCCGCGATCCCGTGATTAATCATAAATAGCGCACGCCGCACGTGCGCGCTCGGACGCACAACAATTGTGTATTCTTACCATCATTGACTGATTTGCCGTCGGATCATTTTCATTTCTATTAGGCTACAATTCGCCTGCTACAAGCAGAGGCGGCCTTAAGGTTTGGGGGGCCCTTTCACATTGTCATTAATATAACAATATGGGCTATTGTATAGAGTTGCAATACCCGACCAAAACAATACCCGCGACGGCCCGGGCTCATTTGCATAATTGATGGTCGGGCTTTCAGTCGACCTGGCTATGTGAATATATTGATATTGTAAAATAGTAGCCTACTTGGAAAAATCCTAAGCATTGAGCCCTGTTCAAGAGTGAGACTAGAATGAGCTGAAAATAGAGCAGATCTACAAACTCAGTGACGCACTTTGAGCTTGTTGATCTCTATTTCTGCTGATATTTTCAGCACACAGAGATGCAGAGGGCTCTACTGAACTGAGCGCCTTCATAATAAAATCTTCACAAACAAAAACTTTGACAGATTGACCCATAATAAAGAGGATCAATTAAGGACATCTTCAGTTGTATATGGCTATGGGCTGCAATAATTTTGAACAAAAAAAGAGGGAGGGAAAAAAAAGAACGAAAAAGAACTATAATAGTTCTTTTTTTGGAACCATGAACTTTAGTTCTAAAAGTTCAGCAATGAACTATGAACGGAACTAGTTCGTTTTTAAATGTAGGAACTATGAACTGAACTATTTCAGGAAAAAAGAGAACTTTCCCAACACTGATTACCTGTATGTGTCATATCATATTTGATGTATAGCAGATTATCTGTGCACCGAGACACAGCTCTGATATGTCGTATTTGATATCTCAGAGTCTCTGTGCACCGAGACACGGACCTGATATGAACAAGAACCCACAGAGCAGACACGGTTCATGTCCAAGTACCTGCGTGAAAGTCGACTCCGACAGCGAACAGTGTCCCGGTGATTGGCATGAGAGCTTCCACGTTGTCATTCGGGTCAAGAGAGATTCCTCGGATCCCCTCGTGGATGGAATACATTAGGAACGAATCAACGCCTGAAAAACAATGACAAAAATAATGTCCATTTAACCACACCACTAGTGGTAAAAGACACTAGTGGTAAAATCGTTTTTAAAGGGGAATTCCACCCGTTTTCTTTTTTTTTTCCTGAGAGTGAACAAATGTGAACCAAATGGACCCGCTAGGGTCCATTTGGTTCCATTTATAAAAAGATCCTAAAAGAAAACTCATTAGCATGGTGAGACACAACTTCATGACGCCATCAAGTTGCGTTTCCCCATGTTAATGAGGTTTTTTTTTTCAGACCTCCATTTCTAGGAAACCCAGAATGGGGGGTTGGGGGGATTTTTATTATGTCCACACAACACCTCTAAGGTATTTTAGTGACATAGTAAAATGACAAAAATGGGGTGGAATTCCCCTTTAAGGTGAAGTTTGCGGACGTTAACTAAAAGCTGGACATAGGAGGGGCTAGCAGACACTGACCCTCGCAGGACATGCGGTCGGAGCGCAGGTTGTAGCCCACGGTGCAGGAGCAGCTCCTCATGCTCTCTGACGTGGGGAAGCACAGCTGGGAGCATCCTCCGTTGTTGAACTGGCATGGGTTCCTGCCTGTGGATCGCACAGGGACATAAAGGCACTGGTAACAACATTATTATAGCCTGGGTTCCATCCTGATTGCTCCTGGGAATGTCACTTAATCCCAAATCAGTCTGTCCAGGAGGCTCTATCCCCACAGGTAGGCGGGGCATACGAAGGATGAAATGCAGCCGAGGATTCTGATTGGTCTGTGGTGCGGGTTGAGAAAAAACACCTGTGTCAGTGTACACTGCGCTACTCTTGTTGTCCTGCAATGTCCCCTCAATTCACTAAACCAGGGGTTCCCAAAAGGCAGATCATGATCTACCAGTAGATCACACAATCTGTGCAGGTAGATCACATGACAGTCCCCCCCAGCACTTGGACCCTTATAGATTTGTAACTCTTGAGAGCGTTAAAATGAAACCAAATGGGCCCTTACGGGTCCATTTGGTTTCATTTTACTGCTCTCAAGAGTTAAATTATATTTACACATCTGAATTATGTAATCTTCAAGAGTCCACACGATTAGAATATGGAGAATAATTGTTATTTTGACCAACATTTCGCCAGTTCTCTTTCGCAATTGTGGACAAAAACGTGAAAGTTCTTAGTTTTGGGTGCAATAAACTAGAATCAACATCACAAACTATCAACTCAAATTCATTCATTATAAGTGCATTATTCTTAAACACTAACAGTAGGTAAAACCATCACCACTATTTCAAAGCTCAAACTTTCTAGGGGCCTTGAAATGGATTTTCAGTAATGGAAAAAAAAAATCACATTTTCGATGTGTAGATCTTGTTGATCCGGTCATTTTGAAAGTAGCTCTCAAGTCAAAAAAGTGTGGGCACCCCTGCACTAAACTCACAGCCCACACAGCCATCACTTTTAAATACTATACTATATATAATACTATATTTTTATGACAAAGTAAACATCTGGTTCATTAGCCATCATTATGGGTGGAGTTAATTACCTATTATCACCTCCAATTGTTACACCCACCTTTGGCCACCTCTACGTGTGAGATTTTTTTTCTCCACTCAGTTTGCTTCCATTTCATTGAACAATGCATCTCGATCTCCCTTAAGTTCAGAAAATGCTAGTCCTTGATTATGACACATGCATTGTCGTTAAACATGTGCTGCTCACACACAGACTTTGAGTGTCAAATTTGACACCCAATATATAGTGCAGTCAATTAGATTTAGTCATATTGTAGTCAACTGAAACATTTTAGTTTTAGACTAGTTTTAGTTGTCAAAATATATTTTGATTTTAGCCCACTTAAACTACACCAAATACTCCAGATGTTGTGGTTGATGGAGGGTCCAGATAAGTGCCTTAAACGCCTCAAACCGTCCCAGAACTATACTATGGGTTTTTTGTTATTCTAATATTTGGCAGCCTATGACATCAACTATGCACAGGCTGGCTGTGCATAGTTTTCGACAACTTGGGATGCCCAAAACGGTAAAAATGCTGGCAAAGTGTAAATGTGCCGTCTATTGGCAGCAGTCATACATGGCAGAGAGCCGAAGACACTGTTACATTGTCATAGAGTACCCACTGATGCTTCTTCTGTCTGGCTTTTAGGGATTTGTAAGCACGAGTAGCACAGAGAAGATTACGACAGAAAGTTAAATGAGCAACAGAATGACTGCCATATGTAATAACTTTAGATGTTCATAGCACATTACATTACTAGTGAGAAATAGTGTCAGGGATCGGGGTTTGTAGGACCCAAAATGCAGGACAAGAGGCAGTACTGACAGTCACAACATTTAATAAAGGAACATCACAGGAGAACACGCGCACAACACAGTTGACACCTAACACTCTGGTTACAAACTGGCAAAGGGGGACAGAACACACAAGGCTAATATCACTCACTAATCATTACACACAGGTGAACATCATCATCAATAATCAACAGGGCAGGGTGGGACAACAGAGGTAGCAGGGTTACAAGACAGGAAACACTTCAAAACAAGAGCACTTTCTACATCAACAGGAAGTCCTTCAAAATAAGGGTACACCATATGCAGTCCATGACAGTACCCCCCACTCGAGGGATGGATTCCAGACATCCCAATGTGAACCAGAGCAGGGAATGCAGGGGGACTCAGACAGTAAGACAAGTAGGCAAACACACAGACAGGCAAGCAGACAAACACACAGACAAACAGACGGACACAACATGAGACATACCAAGAGACAGGCACACCAACCGACATACCGTTTGACAGGCTGACACACAGGCGGTCTGACATAACAGCAGACGAGTAAGCAGGTCAGGAGGCGGACCGGAGGATTGGGGCGAACACAGACGGACGGACATACTAGCAGACATACACGCAGACAGACAGACAGACACACAGACGGGGAGAACGAGTGGCAACGACTCAGTGATGCTGGGCAGCCGGGGCACTGAAACGCAGGACGGCCCCCTCACTGGGGCGCTGGGCGGCGTACCCCACACCGGGGCGCTTGGCGGCATGCCCCACACCGGGGCGCTTGGCGGCATGCTGTGCGGCGTGCCCCACACTGGGGCGCTTGGCGGCATGCTCCTCACTGGGGCGCTGAGCGGCGCGCTGGGCGGCGAGCCCCTCACTGGGGCGCTGGGCGGCGCGCTGGGCGGAGAGCCCCTCACTGGGGCGCTGGGCGGCGCGCTGGGCGGAGAGCCCCTCACTGGGGCGCTGGGCGGCGCGCTGGGCGGCGAGCCCCTCACTGGGGCGCTGGGCGGCGCGCTGGGCGGAGAGCCCCTCACTGGGGCGCTGGGCGGCGCGCTGGGCGGCGAGCCCCTCACTGGGGCGCTGGGCGGCGCGCTGGGCGGAGAGCCCCTCACTGGGGCGCTGGGCGGCGCGCTGGGCGGAGAGCCCCTCACTGGGGCGCTGGGCGGCGCGCTGGGCGGAGAGCCCCTCACTGGGGCGCTGGGCGGCGCGCTGGGCGGAGAGCCCCTCACTGGGGCGCTGGGCGGCGCGCTGGGCGGCGAGCCCCTCACTGGTGCGCTGGGCGGCGCGCTGGGCGGAGAGCCCCTCACTGGGGCGCTGGGCGGCGCGCTGGGCGGCGAGCCCCTCACTGGGGCGCTGGACGGCTCGCTGGACGGCTCGGCTACTGGGTTAGTCTCTGTATCGCTGTGCACAGGGGTCTGTACGGTGCTGGAGAGCTGGGACCCTGTGCTACTGGACAACAGGGCACCACGGCATTGAAGTCCAGCAGGGGGGCCTCGGCGTTGACGAGCAGCAGTGCGTCCTCGACGTTGCCGCCCGACAGCGTAGTGACCACGATGCCCTCTGTGTCGCTTCCTGGCGGTGGAACCACCATGACGCCGTCGTCTGGAAGGCCCACATCTCCCCCTGCAGATGGCCAAGCGAGACCCCACAAATGGGTCTGAGGCGGGTCTGGTCTCCGGGTAGGCCATGTCAGGAGGCAAAGGGTCGAGACGAGCAGAACAGATGGGCTGGAGACTAACAAAGCCGACTCCAAGTGACTGCGGAACCAACTGGGCAGTCGCAGCTTGTTTACCAATAGGCTGGACAGGAGAGAAGTCCTCTACCTCCGGTCCATGTAGATCCAACTGGGGGGGGCGGCCCACACCCCACTGCCACCTGAAGTTTGCCATGTGCCGGGCATGCTCACGATCGGTCTTCCAGGAATTGGCAAGTAAATCCAGGAATTCGAGGTCCTCAAAAAAAACCTCCCTAGTTACTCCAAAATCCTCCCAGGAAAACGGCAGAACTGCTGGAACCACGACTGGACTGCCATCCTCGGCATCGGACTGATCAGACAACAGATCATCCTGCATGGCAGATGTCCTCTGTGGCTTGCTCCAAACCGGCGGCATACTTCTTGTAGTAAACTAACAAACAAACAAAAACCTTTGTCCGCTGGGTCCAGAATGGCCAGTTTGTACTGTCAGGGATCGGGGTTTGTAGGACCCAAAATGCAGGACAAGAGGCAGTACTGACAGTCACAACATTTAATAAAGAAACATCACAGGAGAACACTCTCACAACACAGTTGACACCTAACACTCTAGTTACAAACTGGCAAAGGGGGGCAGAACACACAAGGCTAATATCACTCACTAATCATTACACACAGGTGAACATCATCATCAATAATCAACAGGGCAGGGTGGGACAACAGAGGTAGCAGGGTTACAAGACAGGAAACACTTCAAAACAAGAGCACTTTCTACATCAACAGGAAGTCCTTCAAAATAAGGGTACACCATATGCAGTCCATGAGAAATAGTGTCTAAATGTCCACTGTGACCATCTGAAAATATTGATTCAATAGACCTTGTACTCCTTGCACTGGCCCAATCGCTGCTAAGCATAGCATGTGATAGACAAACCTCTTCACCAACAGTTTTCCAATATGACAAAACTTTGTTTAAAAAAAAAAGAATGTCTCTCTCATAGTCATACTCATGCGTGCACACGCACACACACAGCATATTGCATATAAATGAAGAACCAATATTTAATGTGTAATTCAAAGGCGTAGTGTCCATTGTTAAAAATAAAAAATTGATTGCCAAGGACCATTTCAGCTGTTTTCATTGACAATACTTTACAATACATCTTTTGTGCACTTCAGTTGTGTTTCTGTGTAAACTGGGCTGTTTAAACTGGTCACCAAGTAACTAGGTATATGTTTGCACTGTGGTGTGCACTGCATTGACATTGTAAATGCAATATGCATATACCTACATGGATATTGTATATTTTATTCACGTGTTATGCACGTTCCTCTTTCCTGCATTCATTATTAGAATGTTTGCCTTGACACTCGGCCTGAATTATCATTCATTTCACTTTATTATTCGGTCTGAAAGCCCTCTCCATGACTACAGTTTATGGGTTGGGAGTGTTGTGTCAAAGCGGCCGTCATTGGAGATCGTTTCATACCAACCATTCAGAATGTAGCTAATCCAATGGACCCAATGCACCCATTCTGTGTAACCCATACTGTGTTTTAAGTTGTATTGAAAAATAGCAGGCGTTCACGCCTCATAGCGCGCCACAGAGTGGCACGCTATGAGAATGTAGAAGATTAATGGTCATTTTGATCTGTATGTTTTGTTTCTCAAATCCTGTCTGGAATTGTGGACAAAAGCAAAAAAAAGCTTTAGTGTTGGTGTCTGTGGGGATGAAATGTCTCAAATGGTGGTCCTTGGCTCAAATACCAAATAAATAGTGGGCCCCTGGTGTCAAAAAGGTTGAAAAACACAGCTTAATATACAAACTTTGGAGTTGCCCACCCTGCCAACCTTCCAGCCTACCCTAGTCGGGCTGGCTAAATCCGGCCCTGGTTGAGAGACAGGGCTGTTGACGATTAGATTGTAGTTGTGTGTGTTTTGGTGCGTGTCCACGTACCTCTCTGCCCCTCCCGGTCGTAGACCTTCATGTGCACCACCCCGCTGGTCTTATTCCGCAGCACCACGGGGTTGCGGCCGTCCCTCTTGGTCACCGTCCCCAGCTGTGCCGATTCATCATCGGCCCACCAGAGTTTACCACCTGTAACAAGAGAGAAAAAAAAGCCATTCCCAGTGACAATGTCATCTGTGACAACGTCTGATTATACGCTTGCTAAAGCGTCACGCCGAAGGAAAATTGCTATTCCGCTAAGGCTATTTCGCGAAGGTGGCGCGCGATAATGACTTTGAAAGGAGCCCGTAAGAAAAGAATGAAATAAAAGAAACTGAAAAGGATGAATAGTAAGTATGTTCCCGCAATAGAACAAGACCGAAAACCCTTTTACAACAGCCCTCGCCCCCCCCGACATGAAAAGTCCCGCTAATGTAGCTTTTGTAGAGTTATTTCGGTCCTCTCAAAGGACTACGAGTCAGCAACGTGTCAGCCAAGCGCGTGTGTTTTGGCAAAGCCCTCAGAGATATACACGGTGAGGAGTATACACGCGTGTCGTCAGCTGGAGAGTGGAGCGCACGGCTCGACGGATCCACATACACGCACAGGGCGGATCTAAGCATGGGGGTGCCGCCCCACCAAACATGATGGCATGCAAAACAGCCCACGATATTTCAAATGTAAGTGCTTATATTTAAAATGATTTGAAACACTACTACTGCTACTAACTAACTACAGTTGTGTCACCACTCCACAGAAATCTCTCTGAGTCAGACCTTTAGCTTTATGCATGCATGCAACTTCAACAACAACTGATGTTATTATTGACGCTTATACTTGCCTAATAAAAGTCCTGTAACTGAAAATAGTATGGGTGCGGCTTCATCGATGAAGCTGCCTCATACCCTTTTCTCCTGCCCCCCCCCCCCCATTGGGAAATGTTATATCCGCCCCCGTATGCGCATGTTTGTCGAAGCAACGATGCGTCTCCCCGTTATAGGGCCTCGTCGGCGAGTGCATGTGGAGAGAGGGAGGCTATTATCGGTGCATGTTTGGACACAGAGAGTGAGAGAGACATACAACAACACAACACGCTTCTCCTCACCCCCACAGCCCACACAGTCGCCATACTCCATACAGAAAACCCAAAAAATCAGTGAGGCACGGTCTGGGCAATTTGCCCAGTTCTCTCACTGCACACACACACACGTACGGATAACAGGAGGGAGTTTTCCCAGTCTAAGAAAAAATAAATAAATAGATATATACAGTGTACGTACGTATATATATATATATATATATATATATATATATATATATATATATATATACTGTATATTCCAGCAGCGTGCAAATAGCATAGCAAAGTGAGGAAACCGCTCTGCTCTTTAATAGCAAGCAAGGAGTAAGCTTTATCCATCCAGCTCCATTTCCCTGCAGAAGAGAAGCGTAAAAAAGAGGGAAAAAAAACATCCAGCCCTCTCTGTGCGTGCGGGGAATGGACGTGCCCTCAGTCCGTTCTGAAAGGCCAGGCCACCATTTCAGAAATGGACCCATTTTCGCAGGGGAGCGATGCCCTAAAAATAAAAGCACACATTTTCTATTTATCCAACACAAAACACTGAAAAAGGCTTTGCGGCATTCATAATGCAGGCCGCATCACACCGGTCTCAAAGCTGACCTGTTTTTTTTTTCTATTTTCCCTCCTGCCGTGGCTCAGTAGGCTAGTCATAGCTATACAACAGGCCTTACAGTAGAGGTTCCAAAACTATTTCATGTCAAGGACACCAACATTGACACGTATTATCACCAGGAGGGGACAAATCAATCCATCAGTCCATTTACTGATAGTAAATGAGTCCCAACTGTCACGACCGTCGGTAACAGTCGACAAACCCAATTAACGACCGTTTTACGGTCATGGCAAGTATCCTATTGGTCGCGGCAGTTATCCTATCGGTCACCGGTTAAGGTTAGGGGAAGTGATTTCACTTTTGCCAACTGTCGCCATCGGCCGTGGTTGCAAATTGAAACCACAAACCAGGAACCTCCCTAAGAAAAGATTTGGCTTCATTTTCGGTTACAGAGCTTTTATTAGGCAATTAAGCATCAATAACAACATCAGTTGTTGAAGTTGCAACAGACACGCAGCATGCATAAAGCTAAAGGTCTGACTCAGAGAGTTTTCTGTTTTCAATGATGAAATGCTGTTGGTTTATGACAGCATAGTGCCACAGCTGTAGTTAGTTAGTAGCAGTAGTGTTTCAAATTCTTTTGAATACTGTATAAGCACTTTAATTTGAAATACCTTGGGTTGTTTTGCATGCCATCGTGTTTGGTGGGGCAACTGGGCATTTAGGGGGGCATTGCCCGCCCATGACTACGCCTAGATGCCTAGGTCTCATGGGGCGGGTTATGACAAAAAGTTGACCCGCGCATCACTACTGTCTATGTCCTACTTTTTTCCTTTTTAACCCTTAAACCATTATGCTCTGTTGTATGTCAAACAGCAAAGGAAATGCTGGTGTACGCAGATTTCCAGAGAATGTTGGCCTATTCACGCCCATAGTTTTGCAGAATGCACAGCTGTTTATGACATGGCCAGGCATTTTTCCCAGGCATGCATGCAGTAAAATAAATCAAATCCAAGTCACTTTTTTCCCTGTGAAAAAAGTAAAAAGTGAAAAAATGCATATTCATACATTGCAGCACCACAGATAGGATAGCTCTAATAGCTCATTTGCATGATGCATTCCCTGGATGGGCAATCAGCTCACTTAATGCCATGTCATGTAGTTCAATGTTATGCGTTTTGTTTAATCTCAGCTAGGGCGACACACTTTCTCTGATGGTGTTTAATTGCTTACTGTACCACACACACACACACACACACACACACACACGCGCGCGCGCGCACACACGCACACGCACGCACGCACGCACACACACAATGTAACCGACTAGCTGGAATTAGCATTGCTCGCTGTTGCCATGTCTGCCTATTATAAGCAATGTGGGGTTGCATTATTTGAGACTTGTTTCTAAAGTTGCTTATTTGGGCTTTATTATGTTGTTTAAACACAGTGTTTTTTAAACATGTTCATGTCAATTAAGGACCGTCAGATGAATATGTAATCATTAGTAATCATACGCCCCATCTTGAGTGTTGAGCCAACAGCTCTGTTGAGTGACAGGGCTGTTGGCCAATCAGCTGCCCTAGTCAGATTTTCAACCAGTACTGACGACACTGGTGGCAGCGTCACCAGACCTGGAATATAGGGGAAAAAGGTAGTATTTTTTAAGGTGGCGATTCAGGGAAGGGGTCAGGCAAATTCCTTGTATCTCCTCTTCTCGAGCAGGGGTTTTCTACCTTTTTGATACCAGGGCCCACCATTTATTCAGCATTTGAGCCACGGACCACCATTTGAGGACATTTTAGCCCCAAAGACCCCAAAACTAAAGATTTCTTTTGGTTTTGTCCACAATTCCAGGCTGGATTTGGGAAACAAAACCGTCAAACATACAGATCAAAATGACCATTAATCTTCTACATTCTCTAGTTGTGTAGACTAATTCAGATGATGAATATGATGAGTGTAAACATGAAACCAAATGGACCCGCAAGGGTTAAGAGTTACATCTGTAACTCTTGATCCCGGACAACTGGTTGAAAACCACTGTTCTAGAGCAATGTCCAGGGTTTTATTGCAGCGTGGCAGACTGCAGCTTGGCCCCTTATTTGTAACCGCAAACTATCATCCCATTTTGAATATTAACGGTAACACAAAAAGAATCCCGTCGGCCGGATGCGGGGAGTAAAAAAATTGCAGTGCTGATCGTGTTAAACAATTGGAAACGTTCCGAAAATAAGCTTCCATTAATAGAAGAGATAAAAAAAAAGCTGTTGCTCTTTAGAAACGCCATGATAAGCAGAAAACTTCCTATAACTATATAATTAGACTTCTGCGCTGCTCTCAAAAGGTGAGCCATTGTGTTTTTTTTGTTTTTTTTCAAAGCTATGAATCTCCATCGCCTGCCAAGCATTTTTTTTTCTTTTGCTTCAGGCTCAAAGTCATCGTTCAAGAAGAGACTAAAAACTCATTTCCAGAAATCACACAGGAATTCCCCTGAGTGGGAACGACAGCCTACAACGGCGTTTACAAAACATTTGACCCCGGAGGCGACGCTAGCCTAGATTAGCCGTGCAACCCCCTGTGTTAATTTGATGCCGCAGGGACATGGTTGGGCTGCAGCGGTGATTGCTCACTTGTGGGGGCTCATCATATTCAATCCCCCCCCCCCCCCGCCACCAACAACCCTGAAACCGCAGGTTTGATTCCCATGCAGTGGCAAAGGGGAGAGAAGGCTAAGGCTGATGGATCACCCACACTTTCCAAACGGAGGGCCTTCACCTCTCCCTCGGGCCAATCCAATTACTACACATGCAGGCCCCCGAGAGCTGAACGGATCGACCCAGTGTCACTAAACACCGCCTTCATTATACCTTTCTCACAAACAGCCGCCGCAATCACAAAGACGTGCTGTGCGTGCGTTGCGTGTGGCGTGGCACACACAAGCACACACGCACGCACCCACCCACCACACATGCAGAAAGAAAGAAAGAAAGAAAGAAAGAAAGAAAGAAAGAAAGAAAGAAAGAAAGAAAGAAAGAAAGAAAGAAAGAAAGAAAGAAAGAAAGAAAGAAAGAAAGAAAGAAAGAAAGAAAGAAAGAAAGAAAGAAAGAAAGAGGGGGGGGCTTTGTTTGGCTATTGCACCAGACTGCTTCTGGACTCGTCAAATGAATTGACAGCTCCGTATCGATTAGACTAATTTCAGCTTTTCTCTCTCAGACTGACAGTGAAAGGCTATAGCCGGGTCAGTTTTGGATGTGCCATTACTGGACAGTTTTCACTGAGGGGTAAGAACCCGGGGAGAAACCTCGTAACGTCCAAAACTGAACTACTAACTAAACTAAAACAAACAAAAAAAATGTATATGGTATATACAGTCTATTCTGGCAAGCAGTTTTTGTGAAAAGTCATCATGAAATATTCAAGAGTACACCAAGAGGCCCTGTATTTCTGTATTTCGATATATTGTGATGAGAAATATTTATTTTTTGATTAAATAGGTTACATTGGGAAAAATATACCTGCTTTTTGTGATGGTGTAACAAAAAAATACGTGTTTAAGGTTAATACTACTACTACTAATAATAATAATTATAATAATCTCATACACCACTATAATCGTGTCTCGGCATGGATTCCTCCCGGCCAGCAGACTGCATGTACTCCACTATGGACAGCACTGCCCTCCAACAGAATGACCTTTGTGAAGCCCACTCAACCATGGAGCGCTCCCCCCCTGCAGATCCTCCCATGCTGGGAGGCAGCCATAGATCCAGGTCAGGGGCCCAGCTAGACTTCACTGTTAGATCTCCATCTCTCTTCATTTACACAGGATGATGCTTTGGAACGTGCTCAACCGACACAAACACCAGCAACAAACCCCATCGATCGAAAAACTCTGACAAAAAAAAAAAACAAAAACGAACGGATAGGCTTTGGTAGCAGGAAGGAGGAACTGTTGTTTAATTAACGCTCAATACTGTTTGATTGGCTGAATCACTACAGAGGCAGGACACACAGGCCCATAAACGCACCGACGGCTCAGCTAACGACACCTATAACAAGCTATTTTTCCAGGTCGGAGCAGATGGCACACGTAATCGCCGACATATGAGTGTAACTATCGTGATGCTAGTAGACACAATAATTATCGGGCGGGTTGTTTCCATTAGCCCTGCCGATGTCAATAGTTTAAACCGTCTGATGGAGGAGGAAACAATGGGGAGGAAACGGCGGCGGTGGTGGCGAGGAGGAGGGATCGCAAAGATTGTGGGGAAAGCGGAGGAATGGACAGACGAACGGACGGACGGACAGAGAGAGCGAGACGCAGAGGGGAGGAGAGGACGGTGGCGGCGAGCGAATTTAATCAGTCACATCTCTCACCATGGAGACCAAACAGAACAGCCACGGAGCAGCATGCAGGCACCTCTCCTCTGTGCTGAGAAAGGGGGGAAATCGATAGGCTATTCACTCGGCCAATAAGCACGAGGGGAGCTCTGAGACTGACATGTTCTGCATTCTTTCCTCTTTCAGCACTTCCCTGGGTGGCTATACTGTACCTTCCACCTGTCTGTCTGCCTGTCTCTTCCCCCCAAAATATATATATATATTTTTACAATCTCAGAATAAACCACAAGTTGTTGTTATTCTGGGCACGTCATAAAAGGCTAATACTTTCTTTTAGGAAAGAAGGTGAGTACTCAACATAGTTCCCCGGGGGGATATCAGTCAATTAACAGGTTGACTGCAGGCCGTTTACAGCCGCGACACCCACGAGACTGCCTATGTTTTAACGTTCCATCTGAATAGCCACTGCACCGGCCGCTGAGTTGTTTGTCATTAAATTACACTTTAGAGGCATTCCGCTGTGACTTTAAGGGTGTTTTAATACCTTTTATACACTTTGTTTTCCAAACAACCACTCAGATAACTGTTTTTCATGTTTTCTCAGAGAAAAGAGTACTGGCTGCAGTACTAGAAATGTCCACAAAAACAGCCTCCCTCCTCATTGCTTCCCTCTCGCCCACCTCATTGTTATTCCCTGTCTCATTAGAATGTGCATGATCTGCCTGGTTTCAGTCGCTGTCATTGGGCTTCTATGAGGGGCTGTGGATTCCATGCATACCAATGACTTAAAGGGTGAAAGCAAGTTAAAGGGTTAAAATTGGTATTTTAGTGACATCATTAAATCGGAAAATCTGAGAGTGCCCATTCATGTTGACTTGACACTAAAGTGTGTGTGTGTGTGTGTGTGTGTGTGTGTGTGTGTGTGTGTGTGTGTGTGTGTGTGTGTGTGTGTGTGTGTGTGTGTGTGTGTGTGTGTGTGTGTGTGTGTATGTGTGTGTGTGTGTGTGTGTGTGTGTGTGTGTGTGTGTGTGTGTGTGTGTGCGCGTGCGTGAATGGTGGTGCATGAATGGGCACTCTCAGATTCTGACGACCTTTGCTGCTGTCTCTCCCCTTCTCAAAATGAATACATATATTTAAAAAAAAAAAAAAAAAAAAAAAGACATGGAACCTCGGGATTCATCCAACATCATGCCCAATCTGCCCCACCAAACGCGATGGCATGCAAAACAACCCAAGATATTTCAAATTAAAGTGCCTATTTTTAAAATGACTTGAAACACTACTACTGCTACTACATACTGTAACTACAGTTGTGGCACCAATAAACCAACAGCATTTCATCATTGAAAACAGAAAATTCTCTGATGTTATTATTGATGCTTTACTTGCCTAATAAAAGACCTCTAACCAAAAATGGTATGGGTGCGGCTTCATCGCCCGTGTCGCTTCGCGCCACGGGCGATGAAGCCGCCCCCATACCATTTTCTGCTGCCCCCCCAATTGGAAAATGTTACATCTGCCCCTGGTTTTGCCCAAAGTGCTGCTAAGCTGTGACAGGCGGCGGCGTCACGGATAACAAGATGTGCTGGTAATGGAGGCGGTGTTGTGATCAGAGGTGTTTTATACAGTCACGCTCGACACCCAACACGCGCACACATACACACACATCACGTACATGCACGCACGCACACACCCACACACACATTAATTAACCAGATCACTGCATATTTTATTTTGTTAAATCTCCAAAACAACGCCCCTCACTTCAACAACATGTAGCGTTCGTTCGGTATGAGGTATAACCAGCCATAACACATCCACCGCCGTGTGCATCCTATAAGCAGCGGCCGATGGGGCAATTTCCTCTGCACAACAAAACGTCATTAATTGTGATTGATGGAGACTCGCAGACATCATTTCACTGTTTTGCTGTACCTGCTACTGCGAGGAAAGCGAGCCATTAGTCTGTGTCACCTCGCGTTCTATCTCCCATTTGTGAAACGCCATAATGAAGTCTCCATCGTCTGCACGGCGGAACGGCGGCAGAACACCGCCCCGCCACCCCCCTCCTCCGTTCGAGATGCTTCAGCTGTAACCGGCTCCGGATAAGATAACAGAGGAAGACGCACTTCTCTTGAAGCTGCTCCTTCAAACGGCCAGAGATATACTTTACTGTTTCCAGAACAATGGGGTGTGTTTCATTGCTCCGGTTTCAGTCACTGTTCCGTAACAGTCTAATTAACCCACCTCAACCCGAGGTCTGCCTCTTTCTACACATGTTTTATGAAGCATGGCAGTTTTCTAGAAAAATAATACGTTTCTATGTCAGTGTTTCATTTCATATTTCATGCCAAAGACCCCAATTGGCTCGTGGGCCCCTATTATCTGAAAATAGGTTGTTTCCCCAGAACTCCCCAGAACAAATATTTGAGTGGAAGTAAAGAAAAAAAGGATGTTAAAAATGTGATGTTGAGAAATTATTTTCTCATTCATTTTCCTTCCATAGACTTACACCACTGACAAAGACAACTACGGTTGTGACAAATCATGACAACCCACGCAATGTTTTGAGACAATCAAATCATTTCTATGGAGAAAAACTAAACAAAAAGTGTTGTATTCTATATTGTATGGTAATATTGTTTTGTTGTCATGATTTGTTTCCAGGGCATACAAGTCTTATATACTATAAATCATGTTCGAAAAGTCTATGAGGAAAATGAATGGGGAAATAATTTCCGGACCACGCACAACATCATGAAAGGGCCAGGACTGAAGTACACGTATTTGAGTGACAAAGAACAAATAGCATATTATAGTACTATAATGAAAAAATAATTATATTATTGTGGCACAACACAAGCTGGTCGATCTTGCTATTGTTCAATAGATAAAGTATAACTTAATAGCCTGACTTCAGTCTAAATACTGAAGTGAAATGAAGTGCTCGTTTCACTTCAGTATTTAGACTGAAGTTGCTCTCTACCACAGCAGTTTCTGGGATGGGCGTGATCAAAGCAGCAGTCTTCACGGTGATTGGTTCATACCAACCCACATCAATATTGGGAAAGCAGACGACGTTGTTGTCATTATTATGCTAATGCGTTAGCATTAGCATAATAATGACGTCGCTAACTAAACAAACACAGCCGACGAGCGTTACTAGCAGTAAAATATGTCGGATGATGATGTTTATAAAACCTAAAGCCTGACGCTTCCTTAAAGAATAATAAAGTGAAACGAAGTGAGTGACAGGGCTGTTGGCCAATCAGGTGCTGGGCATGGATTTCCAACCGACAAACGGCCCCAAAGGCAACGAAGCCAGTCCTTGAATCACAAAGAAAAAATAAGGTAGTATTTTTACGGTGCTGATTCAGGGCTGAGCCAGGCTAATAACTTAATGCATAAAACACCAAAACGCGTTCCTGGCATGAATGTTTTAACGCTCTGCAGACGTGATGGGAGACACCCACCCACCTGGCAGGCATAAAGTGAGGACCCTGCATGAATATAAACGCTGTAATGAAAATTACTGAAGGAGAAGAAACAACAACAAAAACAACAATAACGGATCTCTGGCTTTTCTATTTTCCCTTTTGCAAAGGGAAAAAAATGGTGCCATCTTAAAAAAAAAAGCACAATTACACAAGCTTACATATTATCCATGTACCCTCTAACAAACACACACACACGTGTGTGCGTGCCTCGGTACTCCCCCTTCTTATTATCAATCTTGGCAACCTCGATGCACGCCCATGCACACACACACAGACCCACACACACACACAAGCTTGCGCATGCCAACAACAATGCTTCCCAATTCGTCCAGATTGGCGTCATATGGAAGTGAGACCGTTTAAAATTTTAATCCCTTGTAAAAAAAAAAGCAACTATTACAATCAGGGTGTAATGTAATTAAAAACACAGATGCCACTCGCGCTGAAGTGAACGTCCTTAGAGACACACAGGCAACGTCCAACGTCTTGCCAGGCCATCTGGGACGGAAATCAATCATGTAATGATGTCCCCTCCGTTTGACGATGACATATACGGTCTATGTGCGGTCAGGCCTTCAAAACCAAGGCCAATGCTCACTATTTAATCAGAATTTGAGCCACGGACCACCATTTGATGACAATTTAGCCCCACAGATGCCAAAACTAAAGATTATTATTATTTTGCTTTTGTCCACAATTCCAGGCTGGATTTCGGAGAAAACAAAAACAGGCAAACACACAGATCAAAATGACCATTAATCTTCTACATTCCTTAGTTGTGTAAACTTGGGCTAATTCAGATGATGAATATTTTAACTCATGAGAGCGTAAACATGAAACCAAATGGACCCGCAAGGGTCCATTTGGTTTCATGTTTACGCTCTCAAAGAGTTACATCTGGTTAACCATCTGGTTCCATCATTTAGCCTGGCGACCACCTGGAACCCTCTCAGGGACCACTGGTGGTCCCCGGGCCACCGGTTGAAAACCACTGCACTAGACCAAAGATCCACTTTCCTCTCCTATACTACGAGTACTATGGCATTTAAGTGCAGTTTGAACTTGAATATTGCCGATTATTACAACTTTTACTCACTACATCAGAGGCAAACTCTATGTATTTTACTACTATGTATTTTCAGCATTTTTGCGAGTTACATTTGTGTATTAACCTAATTCATAGATGTTGAATCCACTGAGAAACAGACCTTCACTCTCCACAGGTCACAGACTGGTCAGCTAATCTGTGCAAAAACAAAGCTCACCACACTTTACGTCCGCCGTTCTATGACACGATGTCATGAATTCCGGGTATTTCTGGACACGCGTCCGCCCGCTCCACTAATCCGTACGGATCGCGGTTTATTAACGGATAAAACAGGGATCATCACGTTGGCATATAGAAGATCATTTTGGGGGTAAATTTTTAAATGAAATTCGAAGGTGATGGATGGTCCCAACATATTGGATTCAGTACTGATACCAAGAAACAACACATAATGAACCGCCACCCCCTCCCTTTTCATTACAAATGAAGAGAGAGAAGGGAAAAAAAGAAAGAAAAAAAAATCAATCATCAATCATGGTGCCGCTCAGTGTTTTAATTATCTAATGCCCCAGCCATTTCACACAAAGTGAAGCAGGACTGTCGTGAGGACTGCCTAAATGGCTCCATTCTCCGTGTGGCCACAACGCAACTGGCTGAAACACGTAATCCCCCCACACTCTGCTGTCTTAATCCCCCCATGGCCATCTAGATGCTCTGCTTGACAAGCTCCACACATGCACATGCACTGACTGAATGACTAACTCACTCACTCACCACGGTCAGCACACAGCCTTTGGTCAGATCCAGAGTTATAATAGTTAACCAAATAAATTAACTAAAAATATATAATTGTCTAAGATAAAAAAAAATAATAATAATAAGGATAACTGAAAACTAAAAATAAATAAACATTAACTAAAACTGAAACTGTGTGTTCACAAAACTAACTAAGTGGCTCCCTGGCTATAGCATTACTGTACATATTGTGTCGATATGCCAAAAGAATATAAACCAGTGGCTTTCAAACTTTTTGATACCAAGGTCCACTGTTTATTCATCATCTGAATTAGCCCAAATCTACACAACTAAGAGAATGTAAGAGAATGGTCATCGTGATCTATGTTTGACAGTTTTGTTTCCCAAATCCAGCCACAGGAATTGTGGACAAAAGCAAAAGAAATCATGAGTTTGGGGGACTGTGAGGCTAAAATGTCATCAAAATGTGGTTCGTGGCTCAAATTCTGAATAAATAGTGGGCCCTGGTATTAAAAAAAGTTGAAAACCACTGGTGACCAGCAACCGTTTTTCTATGGTTATTGTAAAAGCCTGGAATGGAGTTCACAGTGTTCGGCTTAGGCTTGCTTTTTTTGCAGCTCCAATAGATTTTGAATTTATTTTTTTGGTCGAAAATATCTCTTTCAACAACTTGTGTTGTTGTGTTTTGGTCAGATGGTGTACTGACTGACTGACTCACCCACCCATCACAGCCAGCACAGACCCTTTGGTCAGATCATGTACTGACTAGCCTGGTCTAGCCCTCAATGATTTTGGCCTTGGGGGGCGGGGGTGTCGTGGGATCCACACGGCGGAAGTGCTGCGCTCTGATTTGATCTCACTAACGTGTCGTCATCTCCGGCCCCTCCCGCGCCCGTCCACTGCTGTTCTACGTCACATCATTTAGAGCGACGCCCACCCCGGAAGGTTCACTCCCCCCTCAAGGCCACTTTCCAACGCGCGTTAGTCCAGGCTTTCCGTTTTCGCGCAAGGCGGACGAAAATGAAAGCCTGGGTGTCTAGGCTATGTACTGACTAACTCACGCATAATGGCCAGTGCAGAGCCTTTGGTCAGATCATGTACTGACTGACTCACCCATCACAGCCAGTGCAGAGCCTTTGGTCAGATCATGTACTGACTGACTCACCCATCACAGCCAGTGCAGAGCCTTTGGTCAGATCATGTACTGACTGACTGACTCACCCATAATGGCCAGTGCAGAGCCTTTGGTCAGATCATGTACTGACTGACTCACCCATCACAGCCAGTGCAGAGCCTTTGGTCAGCTGCTTCTTCATGTCCTCCAGGACCTCCAGAACGCTGCCGTCCAGGTTGCACCTGTTGATGGTGCCGTTGGCTGAGCTGATCCAGTACAGCTTGTTGGCCGTGTAGTCGATGGACAGACCTGAAGAGAGGAGGAGGGAGAGAGTGTTTTCATCAAGTCTGACTGGAACTAAAATGTCTTTGTCAGGACTAAAGACTAACCCTAGAACGCTTAACTCTTCGACAGATTAGCAGAAAAGCTAGGCTTGCTCCCGTCAGGCTCAAAAGTAACAAAAAAAATTATAGAAAATCCTCTGTTGTGACTTTGTGCAAATGAATGAGATCCAAAGACAGCTTAAGGTGTCTCTCTGTTTTCAATGATGAAATCCTGTTGGTTTGGTGGTGCCACAATTGTAGTTAGTTAGCATCAGTAGTAGTGTTTCAAATCACTTTATTTATAAGCACTTTCATTTCTTGCCCCCCATGCCCATGCCTAGATCCGCCCCTGTTGTGTGTGCATGTGTGCAGTATGTGTCACGGCTGAGAAGGCTCCTGGCTTTGCGGGGAGGAGAACGTCTCTATTCGACCTCCAGCTGGCATCGTAAATAACCCGGAGCCGCGCAGGGTTTGACGGACTACTGTACTTTTAAATCCATTTCCCCGCCGCCCCGACATGATGGTTTTTGATAGAATGCCGCTATTGATGGCGCGCGGCAAACCGGAGGCGATTTCAATTGTGCGCGTCGTCCGCCGGACAGCCCTCCGTCTCTCCACCGCCCGCCCGCCGCGCCCGCCCCTCCTGCCACGCACGCGTGTGTGTGAGAGATTTATGCGCGGCAGATTCACAGTCACAACGCGTCATTAATTTACTCTTGTCCCCAGGTCCACCCCATAATCATAAATGAAGCCGGTGAAATATGGCGCCCCCTGTTATCTGTATTGCTGACAGGCCCGCTGAAAGAGCGAGCGGAACACTTTGAAAAACAATGACCGTGTCTGTGTGTGTGTGTGTGAGAGTGAGTGAGAGAGAGAGTGAGAGAGGATGAACTTGACCTTGAGGTGTGCAGCGATACAACAACAGCTGCTGGGTAGAAGATGGAGGCCTGTGCAATGTTTTTTGTGTTTGTTTTGTTTTCTCTGCTCGCTCAGGCTGCGATCGTTCATTCGAGTGTACGGTAGGTACGCGACAGGGGGCAAGAGTTCACGCTCAAACGCCGAGAAAAGGGACAGAAGGCACATGCATAGGCATGGCGAGGTTAACCAGGGGTAATGCCAGAGTAATGGCGCGGCGCATACCGTCGTCTGCATTCGAGGCCGCGGTGCGGAATTTATACGGCAATGCTCTCGCCTTCAGACAGCAACACAAAGCATGGCAGTACTACTAATAGCAGTCAAATGGAGAGCCGCCGCTCTTTAATGAGCAATTAGCAGTTTGCAGAGATGTTTTAGTCGTGCTGGAGTGATCAAAGATAAAATTCCCCCCCTCTCTCTCGGATCAAGGGGGTTAATGTTAAGTGGAGAGATACTGTACAGTTACTGTTGAAGGACTCTGTGGCTTCTTTCTTTTGAACAGAAATATAGTATTTCCCCCTCCCCTTGTCAACAAAGAAAGAAAGAAAGAAAGAAAGAAAGAAAGAAAGAAAGAAAGAAAGAAAGAAAGAAAGAAAGAAAGAAAGAAAGAAAGAAAGAAAGAAAGAAAGAAAGAAAGAAAGAAAGAAAGAAAGAAAGAAAGAAAGAAAGAAAGAAAATACGAAATGTGACATTAATCTCCAAAGTGGTGGGGAAAAAACGGTTTCACCACAACATGTTCCCACAACAAAGAGTTTGCACCTCACCTGCCAGAAATCTGTTTATCCACTATTTTTCTCCAAACTTTTGTCCTAGACTTGACTTGTTTATATTGGACTGGGGTTTTTGTCATAGCGTGTGTCTGTGTGTGTGTGTGTGTGTGTGTGTGTGTGTGTGTGTGTGTGTGTGTGTGTGTGTGTGTGTGTGTGTGTGTGTGTGTGTGTGTGTGTGTGTGTGTGTGTGTGTGTGTGTGTGTGTGTGTGTGTGGGGTGCAGGAGAACTCTGTGCATGCCGACCTCCGTGATGCACTGCGTGGAGCCTGCTGCTGCCACTTAGCCCCAGCTGTGTATGTGACTCTGTGTGCAGCTAGTAGTAAATATAAACTTCCAGGGGTCTTCTAGGGGCCAAGACTGGCATGCAGCCTTGGAAGGCATGCTGGCAACTTTTCCTCAAGCTAAAGCATCAATACCACAAGGCAGATTGCTCTGCTTTAGTACAACTGAAAGCCCTGTATTTTAAATCTACAAAGCTATATTGACATCTACAGTACATATATTTGAAGCACTCATAGCTGGGTAGTATCTGACAGATCCCTGACCGCGGAGAGTAAAGTTCCGTTTCCCAGCGGATTTAGCATCTATGAAGGTTAAAAAACACATTGAGGTAACACATTACCTCGCAAAATACGTGGGGGAAGATTTATGAGGGCCCCAAATCCATATTTCCTCCATCAAATATCACGGGAAGGCATAATAAGACAAAACTACCTCAAATTAATTCTGCTTTAAAATAGCATGTCAAACTAGGTGATTCTCATCACGCTGAATCAAAAAAGGCCATATATGCACTTATCAAAATGCGCTCAAATGTGCTGACCTCATCGCATTTCATCACATTTTCCATGACGTCTATGGACATTTTTAAGACAAAGGGGGTGTATTTAAAAGCAGAATTCTATTTAAAGCAGAATTCACTCAAAGTGGGAGTGACGTAGAGGGTGAAAAAGGCATATTTAGATTTTTGGCTAAACAGTTGGCTATAATACCTTTAAAAAAAATTATCAATGTAAAGTAAATGTACCAGCATAGGCATGGCACTCTGTTTGTGCACTCTGTGAACAAAGCCGGGGGAAAGCTGCACTATAACAGGCTTAAAGGAGACTTCCACCCCAGATGGCTTTCTTTCTAGCCTTTATTTGCAGTTGATTTATTTCCAAAAATAAGTGGTCCAGGCTCCTTTATGGCTATTTCCACTACCCCAACATGAGCTTAGAATGGGGCTATGGCATGATGTTGTTCAAATTCACCTATTTCCATCACTCCAAAATGCAATTTATTGGTATATATTCATATTCTCTCCCCACCATGTCAGCAGTGTGTTGATACTCACACCTTCACTTTCGGTTCAGCAGTGGTTCAGCTGTCTGAAACGGTGGGGGCGTGGCACATGGTTTATGGCTCAACCGATAGTGAAAGTGTGAGTGTCAACACACTACTGACATGGTGGAGAGAGATTGTATAGCAAAACAATGCATTTTCGAGTGATGGAAATAATTTGAACAACATTGCATAGCCCCATTCTAAGATTATGGTGGGATAGGGGAAACAGCCACAAAGGAGTTTTGTTTTGTTTTTTTCCACAAAATAACTGGATCACTTTTTTGGGAAATAAATCAACTTCAAATAATAGTAACAAAACTTTCTGAGATGGAATTCTCCTTGAAGAGCATGTGTGCCACTGTGGTGGTACAGCGTGTCCTCTCTGACCAAATGGAAAACACTGGGCTTTCATAAATACTACAACTACATGAAGTGCAAAAAAAACACAAGAATAATATTGGCCACATGAAGCATGACTAAGAAATGCACTTCACTATCACCTCAGATTTAGTGGTTGCACATGGATGTTATTTGTGGATCAGAGGTGTTTCTGTTTTAAATAATGATTTGTTAGTTTTAGGGAAACCAACTGCACAGTGTGCATTTTGCACATGCTGTTTGTGAAAGAGTCAGGAGGGGAGAAATCATTTTGTGGCCGTGGCACAGGTCGTGACCCTTAAAAAAGTTGTGACCTTTTTCATTGTTTCCCCTGATATTTTTCTAAAAAGGTCAGGGGAAAGGTGGAACTCCACACCCCGGGGCATTTTTTCTAAATACCTTTTAAAAAGGTTGAGGTTAATTTAGGGCTAAGGTTAGGTTCAGGTTTACTTGTGACTGATGAAATCAGTTGCAACATTCCTAAAATGGTGGTGACCCTTATAAAAACAGTCGCAACCTAGGTTGAGGTTGCAAAATGATCCTGCCGTCTCCCAAAAAGGTTTGTGTGAATTTCACTGATCCTATAATAACTATTAGAAGCAGCTGGCATAAATAATATTCTTGCTGTCTTGCAGCTGTCTCGTGACACTATGTGACACCCAAATGTACCACAGCGGAAGGCAAAGCACTGCAGAGAGTGGTGCCAACAGCACAGTACATTAACACATCTGATGACCAGATTTCACAGTGCACCAAGTTACAGATCTCTACATGCTTCTATGAGATCTTAGACCCAAAAATATAATGTGCAGCCCTGATAATAAATATTGATCATGACTGGGTAGACCTAGGGGTGCAAACCTGCAACATACCTAGAAAAAATAAAATAAAACAGACAACCTTGTTATCCACTGTACAGCTTTTGGACAGTGGAGAACAAAAGTATAAAAAGGAGCAGAGGGCCTTCACTTCACAAGAAGTTTAAATTCACAAAGCAGTCAGTCAGACTTGAAAACGAAGTTGACGTCGAAAAGAGACAAGGCTAAGCAGTCCCAAAAAACTCATCTGGTGTGAAGGCAGAGGGATTGATCTCAACAAATCGATTCCGTCCCGTTCCGTGGAATCCAAGCGAGAAACAATGAGTTCCAGAAATCAGATTATGGAGAAGAAGAACGAACAAACCCTAAGAAGTTGGCAGACACTTTCAAATAGAGCCTGGGCCGATCATGCCAGAGATTTGAGATGTTGGGGAGACATAAAATTTGGGCAAATATTTTTTTGCTAAAGTATATTTGAAAGTAACTGCCAACATATTTACATTTCAATACATATCAGGGCCAGATCTATGTATGTGCGTGGGGGCCCTGAGTGCCCCAAACATGATGGCATGCAAACAACCCACATTTCAAAGACATTTCAAATTTAAGTGTTTATAGTATATTTAAAAATGATTTGAAACACCACTAACTAACTCCAACTGTCGCACCACTAAGCCAACACCATTTCATCATTCAAAAAAAGGAAAACTCTCTGAATCAGACCGCTTTATGCATGCACGCTTCTTGTAACTTCAACAAACAACTTATGCTATTATTGATGCTTACTAGTCTAATTTAACCCATTGTAGACTATCCCGATTCTAAAAATGTCTCTGAAATACTAACCTAAGTGTACTGGAAAACTTCAAATTATTGTGTAACATCACCAAATTTTGACATTTTTTGATACTGTACATACTGTACATACTGTACAGAACGCATATTGGTGTTCCCGTCAACTAGGGTAAAACTACCACTAGGGGTTCCCGCCCACTATGCGTTAAAGTAAGTCCTGTACAAGATATACAGTAAGTGTTGTGGGTTACAGCACTAAAGAAAATATATAAAATAGAAGAAAGATTTTGTGTTAAGATAGGTGAACTTGTAGATACACTGTATGCACTCCACAAAGATCTTCAATGCCTCCTGTTATGCGCTCATAGGTGACAATATACTGTATGTCGACTGGATATTAACTACGCACATGGTGCCACAGCACCCAACTGCACGTTTGGAGTGGGAATGCAACGACTTTCAGCTCGCTATCAACATAACACAACAGACACATTTTCGCAGTGCATATGGCAGGCCTTGTTGACAGATTTGGAAAAGGTTTTGTAGGTCTGGTTCCAAAAATGAGCCAATATTTGATGTGTAACGTCCACCATATTTACATGGAAAGAGATGAGCCTGTCTGGGAGGTGTCCCAACCCATGTTTGGACACTGAGGAGAGGGCGGGGCTCGTCTCTGTATAATATATGGCCTGCAGGCTTCTTAGGAAGCGTCACACACTATAAAAGAAACAAATCATCGTATACTGACCGACAGGCTCTCTCTGGTTCTGGTGGAGGACTTTGCTGTTGCTCCCGTCCATGTTGGCCATGTTGATGGAGCTCCCGTCTGTCCAGTAGATCTTCCTGCGTTGCGGCAAGGAGGAGGAGGAGGAGAGTGATTAGTGAGCCCATTAAGCCAAAGCCATCTCGGAGGTTTACATAGTCAATGATGATGTTATGTTGCGGCTAATTAGAGCTGAAAAACCGAAGGGAAGCCGATAGATTGGTGTTTTCCGCCGGACGACCTTGTCAAGGTCTATTGACAAATTGCGCGCATGCTTGAAAAACAATTTGTTCTCCTCCACCTTGACGGGTGTTTTGTGTGTGTGTGTTGTGTGTGTCCCCCTCCCCACCCATGTCTATATTTAGATGTTTTTCACCCTTTCCATTTTCTTCCTTTAGTACGTACTAATGATATGCGTCAAGGCTGGAAGGAACGGGAGGGCGAATGATGGAGTGTACAGATGTTACGGCCGCTAATCTACTTACCCCTTGGCGGGGTGCACTACAAGGCACCTCGGCTTATCAATCCCATGGATGACGGTGGTCTTCAGGGAGCCATCGAGGCGAGCCACATTGATCTGCGACTCGTCGTTCTCAGAGCTGAGCCAGTATAAGTTCCGGGAGAGCCAGTCCAAAGCCAGGCCGCGGCAGTTCACGATGTCTGGAGGAAGGAGGGAGGGAGGGAGAGAGAGAGAGAGACCGTCACTCGAAACTACCCCTTTATATCCCTGGCCAAGTCCACAAGGAGCTCTGGAGACTCAACCATGTTATGTTGATAGAGTCGGAGATAAGTTAGAAGTACGGTTCTGTGTGCCAGCATGGAGTTCCCCACTCTGGCACCTAAATGAATCATGACACGCCAATTCATATAAATGAATACGTTTGCAATTCCTTGACTGACTTTTTTCTGTCCTCATTTTAACAGTTTATTTAGGTTTTTCAAATACAAACCACAAGTGTGGTTTGAGTTATGGTAGTTGGGTGCAGTGGGCGGTGACGTCACATGTGCATTCAGTGTGGCTTATTTACCAAACAACACACCTTCCTCAAAAATGAATGAATAAATTATTTTTTCCCCACATAAATAGAAAAAAATATGGGGATTTAGTGCAAGTTTTAATGATGTTTAACCTTTGACCTTTAACCCTGATAAAAGTATGTAAAATGCCTGCAATAAATGTTTTTAGTAATCAATTGTTAGAATGAATGTGTCCACATTTGCTGTGTTTTTGTTTGTTTGTTTGTTTGTTTTTGTTTTTTAAAAAGAAATAAAAAAAATGCCTGCAATAAATGTATTCATTAGAATGTCTAGAACATGTGCATTCATTATTTTGAAAGATATCTTCCAAATTTTTAAATGTTACTGTAACACACGCGCATGCGCACACGCACGCACACGCACAAACACACCAAAGAGTGGGTGGGATTCATGACCATCAGAGGAGAAAATGAGGAGTTTAATAGTGAGTGGAGAACAGACAGGAACGACATCCACATGTTTTGGAACTTAGCGAGCCTGTGGTGTTCTCTGTCTGTCATGTAGCATTTGTTCCAGTTTAACAATGGACAGCATCCTGTTGAGCCTTTCTGCTGTGATTCTTTAGCTGTATTGTTGTGCCTTGAAATGTTTACCTTTTTTCCCTTCCATTTCTCCCCTCACTCTGTTGTCTAACTGCTTTATTTATACTGTGCTGTTTCGCTTTGTGGCCTCCTAGATGAATGTGTTCTCTCTTCTATTAACTGTTACTCCACTAGCATTTTAATGGTAGTTAGCTGCTGCCAGTGTTTCCGACTGGAAGGGGACATTATAATATTAGCACACATGATGTGGTCGATTCATTCTTTGTTTGACATGCAGAGTTGGGTGCAATGGCGTTATTGATATCGGCATTATATAACGAGATTACTTTTATTGAAAGTAATTTGTAACTTAACGAGATTAGTTTTATGGGCAGTAGTCCAATAAAGTAAGGCAATTACTTTAGAATGTAACGACACCCAACACTGGTGACATGGCAGCCTTCAAAAATGGCATCTGGGATAAGGAATGGGAGATACCGGCAATTCAAAGAAATGTATAGTATGGATGTCTATGGTGCGATCCTGTGTTACTGTCAAGAGCAGCTAGCAAGACGCTAGTGATGTGATTAAAATAGATTTGCCGACAAGCGCCACCAATGGTGAGGGGTGTGACTATCATCTGTCAATTAATCAAGGTGATTCCAGGCAATGGCGATTCTTGTGAAGATACGTGTTTTCTCTTTTTCCTCTCTCGATTATTTTCATTTATTTTTAAGCATTTTTTACGGAATTCAAATGTGTGTTCTTCACCAGATGAATTTGAATGCCCTAGAATTACAGTACATAATTTGCATGCCAATCAAAAGAATTGCTGCTGTGAAAATGGCCCTTTGTTTTGACTGAGTGCTACTCAACAGTCAATGTCAACGGTCATCAGCACAATATGTTTTGTTCCAAAATAATAAATTATGGAAATCATGAACACAGTGGACCTGGCAAATCATGCAAAACACATTTTCCCCCAGTCAAATGTGCTGAACTCTGTCAACACTCACAGAAAATCATCATAATTTCTCTTCAAAGTACAATCTAAGAGAGGACAAAAAGACGGTTGCTCACGACCCTCACTACTGTAACCACCAAGAGACAAGAAAGAACACATTATTACTGCACAGATATTGATGAATTACCATTGAAATATCGAAAAAATACCTGTGGAAAAAATATATATTGCTCAATATCAGTTAAATTGTTTTGACATAGAGCTTGTTCTGTCCTCACAAAATGTTGTCCCTGTGGACGTATATTCAGCTAGACAGACAGCTAAATACACACAAAGAACAGGTGCAGTGTGTTGATTTTAGTAGTTTTACTCTGGAGAATTTGTGAAGCTACTAACAAGCTGACAGAAAACGATAATGTGTGCTACAAACTTAAAAAATAAAATAAAATAAATGATACCATTGCATCACTATGACTACACATAACACAGCACAGTTTGACATTATAGTGTCTACATGTCAAAATTAAAATCTGATTTAAATGTACCAAACTAAATAAATGCAAGTGTAGCATGAATAGCATGGCTGCATAGTAGTTCTAAACATACAGTACTAAGGCTACTTTTCACACATAAGTTGCACACATAACAAAAGTGTAATCAAACATTTACACTTCTAAGATACAACTTACAAACCTTGCCATGTGCAAACCATGAAAGAATAGCAGGGCCAGCAGCATACAGCTGCCTCAAAACAAGCCTTTGCAAAGAATGAGGCACTTCCTGTTTGTGTGGTTATCAAAATAGAACTGAGTGGCACTTCCTGCTCTATCCAAATAAAATGCATGTGTCAAAAACAGTGTTGGGAATATTACTTTACCTTGTTAATATATTACTTATTAATTATTACCTTCATTTTAAAGCAATATATTATATTACAATATTACTGTCTGAGCAAGTGTAATATATTAATATTACTATTACATATTACTTTAAAAAACTTTTTACAAAATATATAATTAAATATTTAGTATCACTATTAATCAAATATTGCGTAGGCCAGTGGCATACCTACAATAAAGCAAGCACACTTGCTATCTGGCCAAATCCATATGAAATCAACTTGAAAAAACGTCACTCCTGAATAAATAATTTGATGACAAATGATAGAAAATAATTAATTATTTAACTTCTGCAGTTGTCAATATAATTTCACAAGAACATTTTCAATGAGACAGATTGAGAGAAAGTAATATTGAAAGTAATGCAGTAATGCAGAAAGAAAAGTATAATATATTAGATTGTTTTAGTTAAGTAATATATTTATATTACAAGTTACTGCATTTTGGTAATATATTATGTAATATATTAAGTTACGTAGTGCACATGTCCCAACACTGGTCAAACATAATTAACTAAGTAAAAAATAGAGAACAACCAACAGGGTGTGTCAATGATAATACAAACAAAAGCATGTCAGGTCTGGTCTGGAATTTCATTTGAAATATGAGCCAATATCAATGTGCTACAGATAGCATTGTTCATCTCTACGTTTACATTTGATCTACAACTACAAATCTATAACTACAAACCAATGTTGCTTCATGTATACTATGTATGATATAAGCATACACAGCCTTGTAAATGTATTTGGGTTCTGGTATATACTTTCATTCAGTCTGTCCTGGCAGTTCCATGTTGATTGCGGTTACGGTTAGGGTAAGGCTTTTGGGTTGGCACATAAAACACTAACCGGCCTAAGCAATGCTGGTGGCAATATCGCTGGCGGAAAATTCACTCGCTCATTCACTTTTTTTCCCCCAAGCACTGCTTGGAGTCCACGTTGCTGCTCGATGGGTGGCCAGGATAATCCCATAGATGAGTGGGCAGTAACCCTGACCCCTGCACCACTGTTATCCCGTACACTCCAGGTAGAACACTGCATTCCAGCCCCACTAATCCCTGATTAGCCAGCCATACAGTGGCCAGGATCCCAGGTGAGTGATTATAGCCAGCTAGGACCAGGATCTCAGCTCCCAGGTGAGCGCAATTAACCGCTCTCAACTCGGCTTAAATTGTTTTTTGGCATGTCATTGTAGCAAAAATGATTTTTAACAGTTTTTACAAAAAGTAAACTGAATAAATAAAACTAAATGGAGTTTCTATTTTCCCTTCTACTTATCTAGACATTTTTTTTCTACACACCCATCCTTTGCACCAAAATGATGCTGCCACTCTGTATGCTGAACACCAGCTTCCAACAACACACACAGCGCCATTGTTACGTCTACACACACACACAGTCACCATAGGGGGGCATTTTCTGGTTCCCATTTTTCTTTCCTTTTTGAACGCACGCAGGCACACAAACACACACTTACACGCACGCACACACATACACACAAACACAGACAGCATAATCTCTTCCATAACGTTTGCTTATGTGCTGCCTCGTGGGCACATAGGGTCACAAAAGGAAATGATAGTATTTCTTTGCCTGCTTAAATAAAAGGATATGATGAAGATTAGATTGCATTTCATTCATCGCACAGCGAGGAGAAAACAATCCGCAGGCAAGACATGGAAGGACAGATGAAGGTGAAGATCGTCTGGTTCTGGTGGAAACCTCACAATGTTCAAAACCTAGGCTGTTATTCCAGGATTCAAGTTACAAAGAGAGCAAAAGTAAGCAGATCTACAAGCTACAGAAATCTTCCAGCTTGGTTAGTTCTGCTACTTGCGATGTGTTTGTGTGACGCAGTGGCGTGATCAAATAGCCAGAGGTGTTCATTTAGGGAAAAAAGACAAAATGACCAAAGATCAAGATACGAGGTTTCTGAGCCCAGATGGGACCTGGTCATCAATCAATCATCTTGATTGGTGTTGAGGTTTTCATTTCTAGTGGTGAAAAGTGAGTAAGTACATTTACTCAAGTACTGTGCTTAAGAATGTGGTATTTGTACTTTACTTAAGGGTTAGGGCTAGACTAAAGATTTATTTTGCTTTGGTCCACAATTCCAGGCTGGATTTCGGAGAAAAAAAAAAAAAAAACGGTCAAACATACAGATCAAAATGACAATTAATCTTCTACCTTCTCTAGTTGTGTAGACTTGGAGCTAATTCACATGATTAATATTTTAACTCTTGAGAGTTACATCTGGTTAACCAACTTTCCATCATCCAGCCTGGGGACCACCTAGAACCCTCTCAAGGACCTCTGGTGGTCCCCGGACCACTGACCAATGACTCACCGCCTGAGATGACAGTCTCCAGCTGCGTCCCGTTGATGAAGGCGCGGCGGATGGCCTGCGTCTTGACGTCAGCCCAGTAGATGCGCTCCTCGGCCGCGTCGTAGTCCACCACTGTCACGTCGTCGATGTCCGGCACCGTCAGCGCCGTCATCACGTTCATGTAGGGGTTGTCCATGTCCACGCCGCGGATCTCCGAGCGACGCACGTACAGGAGGAACCTTTTCAGCGCTGCACACGGGCCAGGAGGGAGGGAGGAAGGGAGGAAGGGATGAGGAAGAGACAGACGGACGGACGGGGGAGGAAATCGCGGAGAGTCGGAATTAACCCAGTCAGACCTCAGCAGGACCAGATTAGAAATGTGTATATACTGTAGCAGCGGTTTTCAACCAGAGTGATGTCAGGGCCCCACTGTTTGTTCTGCATTTTTTAGCCACAGGCCACTGTTTGAGTTTAGTCTCTCAGTTTTAGCCACAGGCCACTGTTTGAGTTTGGTCTCTCGGTTTAGGCGAGATAACAGGCAAATGTTGAACGCCAATTATTGTAATTGTGGACGTTCTTGAAAATTAAGTAATGCAGATGTTTAACAAGAATTTAACTCTTGGGGAGGGTAAAGTGAAACCAAAGGGAGCCGCAAGGGTCCATTTGATTTCATTTTACACTTAAAAGTTAAAGAAAGTCCTATAAGGGTCTGTTTGTTTACTAACTCTCCGTCATTTAGCTACTTGAGGGGCCACCTGGACTCCTTTTCAAGGACCACTGGTTGAAAACCACGGATGTATAGAATCTCAAAATGTTGTGTTCCAGAATATGTGAGTAAAAAAAAACAGAGTAAAAAATGGTAGCGCTGTGAAGCTTGTATATTCTCTCTCTATATATATTTTTTTAATAAAGAGCCTTACGGTACAAAATAATATATTCTAGTAGTTAAAAATCTTATTTCCCGGTAGTAACGGGTTAAAATATGAATGAGCAGCAGCACAGCGGAAGCCTATTGAAGTGTTTGACCTTTTCGCTTGGATACGGCCGTGGCCAGATAACGACAGCTTTAATAACTCCATGCAAATTCTGATGCGTATCAGAGGCCCGAGTCGGTACAGTAGGGTACGCTTAAATGTCAGGGAACGGCCGATTATTATGTAAAATAATGCTGAAACACTTTTTTTTTTTGAATCTTTTGAGAAGTCGGTGGGGGGGGGATGGGGGGGGGGTGGTATTTATTTGGAATGTAGGAGGCATTTTGCAAAGGCTCTTGAGCAGAGTTATTTACTGTGGGTCGATAGCAGCCTGGCCGCCACGTTGTGGTGCCATCTATGATAAAGTCCTTTCATTTTGCCCATAGAGATTTTGGAAAATATAAATAAAAATAAGTATAACTAAGGATCCTTGGCTGCTAAGGCAAATGTTCCTTAAACAGGGGGTGCCGTGATTTTTGTATTTTTTCCAATTTTGTACATGTTTAAGAGGTGACAGTATGTAAATAGACCCCTTGGCTGTGTTTTTATGTGCAATTATGTCTTCCCTTTGTATTTAGGGTTTCTTCCTGGGGGCTGAACCTTTCCAGACAAACATGCCAATTAGCCCGTGAGCCAGGACCCCAAATATGGGGTCATCGGTACTGAAAAGGTGAATAATTCTCATAGTGATTTTTGGGTAGGTATACACCCCTAGTACTAGGAAAAACATGATAGCCTTGCATCTGTGGTAGCTTTATGTGTGTTATCACTCTATTTATGATCACATGCCAAAATACAGTTTTCAAAATCCGAATTAATCATTCTACTTCAAACTGATGGTTCTCTCTTATTATTGAACCTATCTCAGTCAGAAAATAGTTGAAATAAAGCTCAGACTATATATATTGTTCAGAAAAGTTGTTAAAATGAGAATCTCTTGAAATGTTATCTTTTATAGGCAGTGACAACATAGCGACTTTACATTATAAAAGATGTACTTCGGTTTCATGAAAGAAAAGTTCATTTTGTACATAACCTAAAAGAATGTAATTCATAAAATCCTATGATAGTGTAGTGTAATATACTAAATTCTGTATTTTATCAAACATTAATATCACTGGGGGAAGGGAGGGATTCTGCGACTGTGAAGTAGTCACACTCACACCTGGCCTGATGGGCTGGACAAATTATCTTTGCCATCAAAAGGCATATGTGGTATTATAGTCCAGGCAAAATAGCGTTTCAAGTGGAATTAATTGTAACATGGGATTTTTCTTCACAGATCATTTATTTGAGGCCTCCTGAATAACATACTAAAAGTCCCAGAAAATCCCAGTTGCGGAAATATGTTTAATTCAAAATGGCCGCCAATGAATAAAGAAATATCATATTGTTGCTCTCCATGGGGATATTTGATTGATATAAAGGTCTTGGGTGTACTCTTTTTTTTTCATTTTTTTTATTATTCATTATTTTTTTAATTTTTAAAGTATTTTTTATTATTTTTAACTTAATTATTTTGTATTTTTTTATTATGTTTTATTTTCTTTTTTGTTTTTCTGGCCACAAATTATCTACTGAATGTGACAAACTGCCATATTGCGCCTCTGGGTCATCCATCCATCTTCATCTGCTTATCCGAGGTTAGGTCATGGTAACAGCTCCACCAGAGAGCTCCAGAATTCCCTATCCTGAGCAACATTAGCGACCTCCTCCTGGGGGATCCCGAGACGATCCAATGTCCAAGGCCAGTAATCCCTTCACCTGGTCCTTGGTATGCCCTCCCAATGGGACGTGCTTCGATGACCTCCCTAGGGAGATGCTTGAGAGGCATTCTAACCAGATGCACGAACCACCTAACCTGGTCGCAACCTTTTCGGGTCATGACCCACACTTCATGACCATAGGTGAGGGTGGAGAGAGAGCTTTGCCTACTGGCTCAACTCTCTTTTCGTCACAACAGTGCGGTATAGCGACTGCAATACCGACCCTGCTGCTCTGATTCTCCGGCTGATCTCCTTCTCCATCCTCCTCTCACTCGTGAACAAGACCCTGAGATACTTAAACTTCTTCACCTGGGCTAATGCCTCATTCCCAACCTGGGCTGTACAATCCACCAGTTTCCAGCTGAGAACAACGCCAAACGAGATCTATAGAAATGGTGGAATAGTGGTGCGCTGATGACGTTACATTATATAGAAGGGTGAAAATGGAATAGTGTCGTTGGTGTTACATTATAATGACCTGACCAATAAGCCAGGCTCTGGCTTATTAGTCAGGTTATTATAATGTAACACCCATAGGCGCTGTTTGTCGCTGACAGGCCTTTTTCTGTCAATCAATCAAGTTACCTTATTTCAAGTGTGATATATTTAAGGGCATGTCATGTGATCTACATGCAGTCTTGGTGATATATTGGTAGATCACGATCTACAGTACCTCTTGGGCACCCCTGGCGTAGACTTTTCCAGGGAAAAGTGCGATGTGCTGCCTCTTTCACATTCAGTAGATCCTGTGAACTTCCGTGGCCAGTTATAATTTTCAGGGGTTTATTAGGACTTGTATTGAAATGAATGGCAAGGAGGCGGGGCTATCACTCCAGTTGAGCCTCTATATTTTATTACTCTATGAATTAAACATATTTTCGCAACTGGGATTTCTCGGGACTTTTAGTATGTTGTTCTGGAGATCTCAAAGAAATGATCTGTGAAGAAAAATCCCATGTTACAATTAATTCCAATTTTAGGTCCAAAATGAGCTAAAATTACTGGCCTATTATGTTCGTAAGACATCCAGAAATGCCAAAAATGTGTGAGTAGAGTATCTGAATAGTGGTTTAGGCTAATAATCTGATTATGTTAGGACTATATAATTAATCATTGTCTGAACTGAACTCTAAATAATTGTATGAATATTTCTGATGTTTGTACAATGGACGGACAAATTGAACATGAGGAAAATCATAATATAACAACAGCCACGCACACACTTCGGTAGCCATACCAGCAAAACCCACAATGGCTCCCCCTTTGAATTAAACATCACAGAATCAAGGTTTATTTAACTAGTTTAACACACACCCACACACAATGAACCTACACAAGTTTGGAACCTTGGTTTGGGAGAAAACCTTGGTGACAGTCCGGTTGCATTACACACATTTACAGGATGTGACATTGAGTGCTTTGCTGGTCATGGTAAACTTAGCCTAGCATAACCTGCATTTTGGCTTAGAGGGGCAGGGACCAGCGCAGCCACAGCGGTAGATCGGTTAGATCTGATTTGATCTTGAAAACATGTCAGCCCCAGACCCTCCCCAGCTGCGCTACATCACATCACTTGGAGTGACACCCACCCCGAAAGGTTGACTCCCACTTGAAGGCCAGTCTGCTCTGTGTGTTAATCCAGGCTTTCTGTTTTCGTGCAACTCTGACAAAAATGAAAGCCTGGATGTCGAGGCTATGGTAAACTGAATGCACTGAGGTTAGAAGTCAAACAATTATCTTGGCCAAACTGAGGATACTTCAACAGAGCTCTTTGAACACCTGCCGCCGTTCACTTGCAGCTGAAACCTCTTTGGGACCACCTCCAGTGACATAAAGGAGATCCACTACCAGCTTTTCTGAATCTGGAGAGGGGAGGCTGATTCCAGTCAACTCCCATCATGTAGAGAATGCATATTTTTCCATGCCCAATATGATAAAATCAGAATTGACTATGGAGATCCTTCCTGCAGACTCACCAGCACCAGACGCATCAGATCATATACAGAATGTATATGGATGGATGGACTGTTGATGGTAGACAGTTAGCAATTTAGTGGATGCGTACAGCACCTGCATCAGAAGTACCGGTATTTAAGTTTTTGGCCTGTAATTGTGCACAAGTACACAAGCTTCCTTGTTGAGATGTACAAGCCACTGCATACTCCAGATCTATACAAACCAAGCAACTAAGGAACTCACACCAACGGTTGGAATAGAACAGTTCTGATGAGGAAGAGGTCGCATAGTTCAATACAGCCATTGGCATCTATAGATATATGAAAAGGGGTGCTCTTAAGCAACCTATGCAACATGAATCCACAGCTCAGAAGACAACAGGAGAAACAAAACAAATCCAAGACAAATGTAAACTGGCCCACATAGTTTGGAAACCTAACTTTGGGAATTATTTTCTCTACCTTTATAATAGCTGTTGGTATTGTATGTTGATTAGTCACCTTTACAACAAGGTATGGCGTGTAGAGGGTATCCATTTTCTCTACACCGTATACCGAAAATGTAGACTTTGATGTCAGAATCATTCAAATCAGCCCAATAGTCACTGAGATATGCCTTTCACTATATATCATTTTTTATCTGATATAAAGGCCAAAACAAGGGGGAGAGTCTTGTGCACATCCATGACCGTCTTGTGCACATCCATGACCGTCCAGGGTTATACCCCTGGCAGGTACAGGGGTATAACCCTGGACAGTTTTCAGGTTAGAAGCCAGTCCAAAAGCAACATTGCCATCACACTGTCAAGTTTCATTGTGATTAGCAGATCCACAAGCTCGTAGCACAGCACCACTCGTTCAGGGGAAAATAAGCTTAATAGGTTGTATTTTGGTCACATTTTAATGAGTTTTGAGCTCATTTGCACATCCAAATTTATTAAAACAAAAGAGTAATGATACAAAAAATGTTACTTTTCATGTCAACTTCCATTCTGGAAAGTTTCATTGTGATAGGATTAAAGGAAAAAATAAGCCCGTAAGAGTGTATTGTTGTCTGGCGATATTGGCACACATATGGGAATGATGAGTATTACACATACTTCTGCAACTACGATTTCTTAGAACTTTTAGTATGTTGTTCTAGACACCTCATAGAAATGGAAAAAAGAAAAACCTTATTTTTTTGTTGTTGTTGTAGTTATATAGTATGCTTTCATATATTGATCCATGCAATTTCCGCCTATAGTGTTATTACAATAAAATGCATGATAGCACCCATAAAGCTACCACTGGTGCAAGGCTATCACATATTTTCTAACTCTAGACATGTTTACCATGACAAAAATCACTATGAGCCTTATTCACCTTTTCGGTACCGACCAACCCCCCTGGCTCACGGGCTACTTTTAATATAAAGGAAAAAACTTCAGTATAGTGACATCATGTGCTCAGCCCCTCCCCTAACCCCTCCCCCTTTATCATGCAACTAAAGCTGTGGGTGTGGCTTCAGTTCAGGGGGATCTCCACCCATCACCACCCACCAGGCAAACCAGGCATACTTAATGAACTGGTAGGGTGGAATCATAAAAATGGCAGTTTAACAAACACTGTACACTTTTTGGGAAAAAATCTTACTTTTCATATAACATTAATACCTGATGATCATGTTTTAGGGTAGAAAAAAATCATGGCACTCCATCTTTAAACATTATATTTTTTGTCAAAATCGCCTTAATTATTGTGATTCTTTCAGAAATAGTGAATCATTCACTCATTAGAGACTGCTCATGTCGCAAATTGATGATGTCAATGTGTCTTGCGCTATGAAATTATGGAATGCATAGTAAAGCAACATAATACTTCCTAGAGTTAATATAAGCATCATTTGTTTTAATATTTTTTGGTAGCACGTGCCTTTCATAATTCCATAGGGCTGGACCACACATTGACACATGACACACATGGATACGTGACATCTTCAACAAGCCGAATCGTTTTTTCAGACACACATGACATCACCGGGCTTCATAGCAGAGCCGACCAAGAACAGCCAAAACAAAGAACGAACTGATCGGGAACAAAGGAGGCTGGTCCTAGACTGCAACGAGCAGGGCTGTCAAATACGAGCACTTTCATTAGAATTGTATAGCTTTTGATTTAGATTTCAAGAAGTTATTAACATCCAAAGATGTCTCGCTCCATTGGCTAAACTAGACTGGAGCCGGACAGCTTTGGATTACGGCTGTCCATCGGATCGCTGTCGCCCACACCGGCGATATCACACAGTAGTCTCGGGAGCTCGTTTTCTCGATTAATTAATCTCTTGTCTTCTGATTAATATCCGTTCTGGCCCAACCCGCGGGACTTCATATCAGGACGGAGATCTCAGTCTGTGCAGCCAAAATTGTTAAATGAAAAAGGAATAGAAATAAACAGACGTCGTGGTAATGTGTGTGTGTGTGTGTGTGTGTGTGTGTGTGTGTGTGTGTGTGTGTGTGTGTGTGTGTGTGTGTGTGTATGAGTGTGTGTGTGTGGCAAACAAAGGCGCTCCTCCTCCTCCTCCCTCACCAAAGCAGGACTGTTTGTTGGGCGAAAGCTTCATGAGATGCGGACAGGTGCACGACGCAGTGCGGTTGTAATTGATGAGACACAGGTGTGAGCACGGCCCGCGTCCATCATTCTCCTCGCACGGATTGGAAGCTGTCGTGGAGGGCAAAGTCAGGGAGAGAAGGAGACAGGGGAGGAGGGGGGAGAAACAGAGAAAGTTGTTTTTAGACTCACACGCATGAGAAAGGCAGGATGGCATGCCAAAACAAAGTCCAAGGTAAAATAATAATCTCTCAACTTTTTCCCCGCAAACAAAGAAGTCTCCCCTAATTTACGTCAGTGAAACAAGCAAAACATGGCCGATATGTCAGATGTGTCTCTCGCTCCAAGTTGTTGTGTCATTCTGGAAGGGTGCGCTTGAAAGAACTGCGGTAGTTCTTTTTGGTGGGTGAACGAAGTGGACTAAATACACAAAAGAGTCTTTTCTTTTCCTAAGTCTAAGCCTAACCCTTTAGAGTTGTATTTATTTTTGCAAAAAGAAAGAAATGCAAATATGAAAATAAACAAAAACATCCGCCACATCCAGTGTTGGGCAATATTACTCAGGAGAGTAATATATTACTTATGTATTACTAGGGGTGGGACTCGATTAAAATTTTTGATCTAATTAATTTGAAGCTTTGTAATTAATTAATCTCAATTAATCACATACCAATATTTGACCCAAGTAGCATTGCTTTTGTCAATTAAAACAGGCTTGTGTAGCATGTGAGAGTTTTTCTAAATCAAAACTGTGTCGACTACTACTACAAGTTGGTTAACCAGATCAAAATTTGGTTAACTAGATCAAAAGTTGGTTAAAGTGTAGGTAACCTGCAAAAAACTCTCAAAAGTGTTGACACATGTCCCTCAAAAATAGCCTAAGTATCCCAATGATATATTTAAAATGCCTGATGCGGCCATACACATCTCACATTTGAGGTTTATAAAAATAAAATTACTACATCTGCCACTTTGGGAAATGTAGTTCTGAATCTGTTGATGTCGCGGGTGTATGACGACAATAGGAGATCTTGTTGCAATGCTAACTCCGATGGACACGCCCTTCTCCTCGTCAGCACGGTAGCGCCCCAGCAACGCAGATGTGCTTATTGAGTATAGACAGAATCAGCGTGGAGTCTAGACTATTTATACCGCTCAGTTCTTGGAACAACTTTTCGGTCGTCTACAACTTTTTCGGTGGGTGCAGCAATATAGGTGGGAAGGGAATTCCGATACACGTTTGGCCAGTGGAAATCTGGCATGGCCTCAAAGCCACATTTGAAAAGGGATGCTGCACATTTGAAAAGGGACCTGTCCGACCTGGCATACTGAGCGTGGATGTTTTTACGCAGTGTACTCCTAGTACGCAGGCAGCAGTGTGCGTAAAACTCGGAAACAATGCTACTGCCCGGACATGAGATTGTGAAAGAGATTGTAAAAGCGAAGCTGCTGCTGATCCCCGAGAGGATCAGTATCAGTGGGTAGACGCAGCGGTGGTCTGCTGGCTCGTTCGGTTATTTACGTACGAGCATGTTTACCAAGATTACTCTCTCCTTCACAAATACTCCTCCTGTTTTTAATGTTATCGTCATGGTTCTATCCCAGCATAAAGCACAGTTGCTGCTAACGTAATGTCCATAATCCATCCACCGAGTCCCCTCGCATTCCAGCGGCAGAAAACAACTAAACGTTGGCTTGGTGCTGGTGGAGAACTCCAGTTTGTCTCCATTCAGGCAGCTCGAGCGCTCAGTTTCCGACTCCGCAATGTCGCAAGTCTTGTACTAGATGGCTCTGAGCCACTAGTCAGCTGGAGTGAGGCACGCCCCTCGCGACTGCAGTGTGTAGAACTATTAGCCACATACGCTAGCTCTGTTTCAACATGGATATTGCAAAAACGGTCTGAGAGACTGTCTGAGTAAAAACAACGTGTGGTGGCCGTGTGGTCCCCGGTCACGATCATTAACAGAGTGATGTATGTACTCCGTTACGAGAGTGTTTAATATGGTAATTCCCATGGCCACTCTTCTATGCAAGTCTATGCAAGTCAATGGGAACCCGATGAGATGTTCTCCTAATGACGCGCCATATGAACTCGTAACTTTCCGGCGTGATTGGCCAGTGCTTCGGGGGTTGGACCACCTTTCTTCTGATAGCCCCCAGAGCAAATACACACCAAGTATTGTTGTATTGGCAAATGTGTTTGTAATTATGACACAATTTGATTGGGAAAAGTAGTGCAAAACAGGTTACTTACACTTTAACCAGATGTAACTCTTTGAGAGCGTAAACATGAAACCAAATGGACCCTTGCGGGTCCATTTGGTTTCATGTTTACACTCTCAAGAGTTAAAATATTCACCGTCTGAATTCGTCCAATTCTACGCAACTAGAGAATGTAGAAGATTAATGGTCATTTTGAGCTGTATGTTTGACTGTGACATTGTTTCTGAAATCCAGCCTGAAATTGTGGACAAAAGCAAAAGAAATCTTTAGTTTTGGGGTCTGTGTGGCGATTAAAATGAGTTAATTTTGTTAATCGCGTTATTGTTTCTGTGATTAATTAATCTCAATTAATCAGTTAAAGTCCCAGCCCTATGTATTACCCCTTTAGGAAAGTAATACTAGTACATGATATATTACTTTGGCTCAAGAACTGTTTATTTATTTTTTTCACCCTTGTGGATGGATGGAGTCTCCCGTCGATCCGACGGATGAGTAGACAAGCAGTTATTTCCTTTTAGCGTGGCTCCTCATGTGGGAGCGCAGCCCTATCCCTGGGACACACAGTCTTCCACAAATGCTGCAGGGAGTTTTGTCCGCTGTTGAGGTGAGAGGTCCACGTTTCCTGCGGTCTCTCTTGACTTGGATGGATTTTGCCCTTGCCAGTTCGAAGGCCTCAGTGCCTTGGGTGACCTGGTGCCGCCATCTTTCCCTTTCAATAGCTGCATCTTCCCAGCTTGCTGCATCGATTTTGCAGCTCCTGAGGTTGGCCTTCAGGGTGTCTCTAAAGCGGAGAAGGGGTCTTCCCAGGCCACGCTGTCCCTCCTTCAGCTGTCCGTAGAGCAGCATCTTTGGGATGCGGTTATCCGGCATACGGACAACATGGCCTGCCCACCGGAGCTGGGCCTTGATGACCAGGCTTTCAACACTGGGTAGATCGCACTTCTGCAGGACCTCAAGATTAGACACTTTGTCTTGCCACTTGATACTGCAGATTGAACGCAGACACCTCTGGTGGAACCGTTCTAGCAGCTGGATGTGACGGCGGTAGGCTGTCCAGGTTTCACAGCCGTAGAGCAGAGCACTCAACACTACTGCTCTGTAGACAGCAATTTTTGTATGCAACTTTATGCCACGGTTCTGCCACAGCCTTTTAGATAGTCCACCAAAGGATGAGCTGGCTTTGGAGATGCGCAGTGAGATCTCGTTGTCCAGAGAGCCATTGCTGGAGATGGTGCTGCCTAGGTAGCAGAACTTCTCCACGGTCTTCAGATCGGTATTGTCGATGGTCACTGTGGGTGGGGGGAGTGCAGCCCTTGTAATGCTGGTAATTAAACTCGAAAAGCTATTGACAATGCAGTTATGTGCCAACATGTTATTTCAGGGGGAACGCTACAGCAAAATTATTGAGCATTTCATTTAAACTCTCTGACGCCAATACCAGCTAGCAGGTCACTGAACCAGTTGATCTGATATTGGCATACGGGGTGTGTAATGGAATTACAGGTCGGCCCGAATTACAGCCACGGCACTGTGCTCATTGAATCAAGAGGATCATTCGTGATATTTTGTTAATATGTTTGGAATGGAGAGAGCAACTGTGTGCCGGCAGCATGCTTTCATGGAAGTACTCTTCTTTAATGACTAAAATCTTCCAATTCAAATATATCAAAAATAGCTGATCTCCACTCTCAAAGCGTGTCACAGTGTGACGTTTTGAGAATGGAAATCAGCCCTTTTTGATACGACAGTGTGCAATGTGGCCGTTCTTTGATTGAAATGTGGAAATATCGTGGCACCATTGCGGGAATTCGAGATTATTCTTAGATTATTAAAAAAAACACATCTATGGCAGGAAAAGAGATGTCAGAAAGCCAAGTATTGTGAGGAAACTACAAAGTATTAGGGCATTTTAAACAAAGGCACAATGTGGGACAGGGTCTCAATTTGCGGGACGTTTGAAAAAGTCTTGGAAATGAGGGACGGTTCCACGCAAGGAAGGGACATCTGGTTACCCTAAGCGCTGGGGGAGGCAGCCGGCATGTTTTTATCGCTCTTTATGTATTCAGAACATGACTGGCAAGCAAAACACACATTGTACTACTCCACACACATCCATTGTCATCTACGATTCAGCCCCAAACGCAGCCAGCGTGTGATGATGACTCCCTATCAGCGCATGAGGACAAAGAAGTCGAAATTAGACTTCAAGTGTGCATCTATGTGTGTATGTGTGAGTGTGCATTTGTGCCGTTGCCACCACAGCATAGAGCAGGGGCAGATATAGGCATGGGTATGGGGGGCTATGCCCCCCTAAATGCCCAGTCTGTCCCACCAAACATGGTGGCATGCAAATAAAGAAAGATATTTCAAATTTAAGTGCTTATATTTAAAATGATTTGAAACACTACTACTGCTACTAGCTAACTACAGTTGAGGCACCACTAAACCAGCAGCATTTCATCATTGCAAACAGAAAACTCTCTGAGTCAGACCTGACCTGACATGCTGCGTGTCTGTTGCAACATGAACAACAAGTGATGTTTATTATTGATGCTTATACTCGCCTAATAAAAGTCCTGTAACCGAAAATGGTATGGGTGCGACTTCATCGCCCCATGTTATTTTCACCTGCCCCCCCCCCCCCCCCAATTGGGAAATGTTACATCCGCCCCTGGCATAGAGAGAGATTCACAAAGTCAAACGCTAGTCTTCTGAAACGACAAGCCAAACACTGTGTTCATTCACACAGATTTTTAAAGTTGGGTGTCAGTGCAGGAGCTCCTGGAACCCTCCAACCCCAAATGAGATTTCAATGAGCTCATTTGAGTCGGGAGTGTCCTCCAAAATAGATATGTGTTTGTTCGCCATGTGGAGCATGATTGCTGCACGACAGGAAAATACATGAAGTGACAAACAGATGGCTCCTTGCTTTTTTCCCTCCCCTCCCCCTTGTTTTTTTGTTGGGAATATTCATCATCGAGGAGGGGGTGGTTAGGACAACAGAAAAAGGAGAAAACAACCCTCCTACTATAATGTTATCTTGTTGTGCAGTGTTAACATTTTGTGCCAATGTCGGGTTGAAAAACTTGTATGTGCAAAACACAAAGGTAGACGCCTCTTCCAGGCCACGTGTCAACATTGAAGGCACAAGATTAGTTGGTGGTTGAGGTTGCATCATTCATGCACAGATTTTTTAGGGATGTAGCAGGAAAAGTATTGCATCATTATCGGGTCATATATTGGCAAATATACCTGTCTAATCACAGAACCGACACAGGGGTAAGGTTTTGACATGTTGTTGAGTGAGTATATTATACATTATACAGTATGTAGTTATCTCTGGTATCGGTATTTGGTATCTGTATCGGTTAATACAGAAATTGTGGTATCGGGACATGGCTATTTTTTATTTGCTGTTTTTGCATTCACCCTGTGCTTTGTCAGCCGTGGCAGGGAACTTTATCGACGTGTTCAATTCATAAACTACGCAGTGAGAGCCAGACGATGTTGTTCTTTAGTCACAAAAGATCCGATTAATACTTCTCATACAAGGTCACAAGAACGCGGTGCTATCAGTGACGTGTTATGACCTTGCAGCTTGTGTGCTGCCCTGGAAAATGAAGAGGTAGCACATTCCAAAAAGAAAAAAAATAAATAAAACATTGAGCTATAACTATGGAGATATGAGGTTCCTGCTGCTTGACAAAAGCTGACAATTTTTTTAGTCCCTGCCAGGTTAAAGCTGTAGTAGGGGGAAAAAAGGGAAAGAAAATCTCCGGCTAGGTTTGTGTAATTGGACGACGTCTGGGGAAAATGTCAGCAGCTCTGGGGTTTATATGGGAGAGCTTAAGGCTACAGAACTCTCTGCTAGTGTCCTACAATAACACACCGTCTTACTGACGCTGTATGTCTTACTGGTGCTGTTTGTCTCTTATTTGTGCACTGTATGTCTTACTGGTGCCGTGTGTCTTACTGGTGCTCTGTGTGTGTCTTACTGGTGCTCTGTGTGTATCTTACTGGTACTGTGTGTGTCTTACTGGCACTGTGGGTGTCTTATGGTGCTGAGTGTGTCTTACTGGTGCCGGATAGAGTTCTATAAGGCAGAGTACCGACGCGCTTTGATCTTGCGTCTCGAGCTTCGCGCCCTGCACTGGAGCTCTGCAGGTTCCAAACATAGGACTACACAATTAACCACTGCATGACAGCACAGGCCATTTTCTTATACATTAACTCCATGTATTCACTAGAGTGACGAAAGGTTTGTTAATTTGTTAAAATGCAGTGATTTCTCTAATTTAACTATGTGTACAATTTGCTGTCTGGGCTTGATAGGCTAGAGTAGTTTGTTTGGAACCAGAATCCCCCACTAGGCGGTCACGTGTGTTTTTTCAGCCAATAGGGAGTCAACGGGAGTGTCAGTACTCTCCATTATAGAACTCTAGTGCCGGACCGCCCACCAAACAGAGCTAAACCAATCACATTGGCCAGGAGGCACCAGGCAATGTTGATTGGTCCAGAGGTTTGGAGCATGCTTGATTTAAACAGAGCTTACAAACAAGCTGTTACATTTAAACAGACGTTAAATCCCATGTTTTTCTTTTTTTTTCTTCTGCATAATCTTGAGGAAAAATGTTGCCTTTTGTCTTGAAGACGCAAATAATTGATGTTGTTTGTTTAAAAATAGAAAAATTAAATATCTGGGTCCTGTTACATAATAAAAAATAATGTGACAACTCTGTACCCCTCCAAATGTATATGTTTCCCCATTTTCACCTGTTTTTATTGCATTGTATTTGTAAATATTGCTTTGGCAATGCAAACGCCTGTGTTCTCATGCCAATACAGCCCCTTTGACTTGAAAATTGGCATATTCCTGCAGACACAGGGACATCTCAGGGACATAAAGAAAAAGAAAAAGAAAAATGTCAAAGCATAAATTAGAGTAAATGTACTCTGTTACTTTGCACCACTGGGCCTGTCTGCTAGGTGTGGTACAATAACAAGAAAAGAAGGGGATGACGTCACAACTGTTAACCCTTTGTGTACTGAACGCGTTTTGGTGTTTTTAAGCTGTTGAAAAATAGCAGATCTACAAGCTCATATCGAGCTTGTAGTTCTGCTATTTTTGAAAAAATTGTGAAAAGCATCAGAAACTAGAATCTGATCAGGACACAACTGTTAATTCCTGACAGGAGGCTGGAGGACATGGAAGGCACTGATACTGTGTGTGGAGGGAAGGAGAGTTAAAACTAGAGCAGGGAAACTAAACAGCCTGGTGAACTATTGAGACGTCTCCGTCCGTACGTCCGTCCGTTCCATCCGAGAGGCCTTCCTCCACAGATGAACGCTCTCGCACAAGTTCATTAAGAGTTGAGTGAGCAGTTGTCCAGCTTTTAACGCTTCCAGAGGACATGGTTAAACACTCACTGCTGCCAGTGAGTTGTAGACCAGGTGTGGAACAGAACAACAATAAATAAATAGAAAGAGCAGCCAATCCAGTAACTGGCCATACAGCAGTAGTGGACAAAACTAAGCGTACTGGGGGACTGTATACTTAAAGGCATAGTTAAGATTTTTTTTTATGTTAATCTGTATGAAATACTTGCCATTGATATAGTGTTGACAACTGATGTACATTGTATAAATATTAGCACATCCTTTGTTCATTTTTGCCCCGCTTATCATACGTTTTGGTGTCCATATCACTACGGCCAAAAAAGTAGTTAAATGTGATAGGTGGCTCAAAATGAACAAAGGACATGCTAATATTTTAGAAATGGGTCAACACTATTTTTTTTTTTTTTGCTTTATTTACTTTTACTACGTGGACCCAGTAATTAAGTAGCCTTGCCAGGCCATAATGTCATGAGGCCTATATTCTTCTAACTCAGGTTCTAACTCAGGTTAGTTAGGTATGCTGCTGAGAGATTTTTTTTCTTTTTTCACTGCATCGCTCACTGACGATGGCAATATTTAATTAAATAATATATAACAAACTAAACAGTAAATAGAAATATTGCACGCTTGACACCACTGCAGGAAGGAACTCCTTGGATTATATAGCGCACAAAAAAAAAAAACATATCCCCTTACAGCATTTCAGAACATGTGCTTTGTAAATTTGCACTTTGAATACTTAACTTTTTGAACATTTACTTGAACATGAATCCTTTTTCCCACCACCACATGCTGGCCAGCAATAACAGGAAAGAGGGGCCGTTTCTGGGGTGTTTTCTTTGAGAAAAGGGCTTTGCTCAGCAGCAGCAGCAGCAGGGTGTGTTTGTGAGGATGTCTCTGCCCTCCTGGTGGATGTGTGCCAGTGGGGTGTGTGTTGGACCACTTCAAAAGCATCACTTCCACCATGAAGAGGCCCTGCCTAGACATGGATACTGTGGCTACAGTACGGGCAGGGCCAGGCCAGCTTCAGGTCATGATTATGCAAGTGTAGCAAGAAACCAGCAGGTCTCCATTAGATAGACGCCCACCCCGACCTCACATGAGCATCGGATTTACATTGTGATGTTGAGGATATACGTAGTACCAAGGCAGGGGTCGGTGACCTTTAAAACGCCTTAAAACCTTTAAAATCGGTGACCTTTAAAACGCAGATACCATACATTTCATTGTTTTTAATACTTAAAGGGGAAGTCCACCCATTTTCAATATTCTAATATGTCATTAGTATACACTAGAGGTGCTGGGTGGACATGATAAAAAAAGTTCCTCCATTCTGTGTTCCCAAGAAATGGAGGTCTGAAGAAAGCCACTAACATGGTTAAACATCTTGAGGACATCATCAAGATGTATTTTCACCATGTTAATGGATTTCTTTAGACGCTTCTTTTTTCTGAGAGCGTACAAATGGAACCAAATGAACCCGTCAGCGTTCATTTGGTTGCATTTGTACGCGCTCAGAAAAAATGTTGAAAATGGGTGGAGTTCCCCTTTAATATCAAACTGTGTATGTAGCTCTCTCTCCCACCCCCCTCTCCCTCCCTCTCTCTCTCTCCCCCCCCTGTTATTATTCTAATGTAACTGCAATTTCCAAACAAGAACATCGCTCCACGTCTACATTGCACCTGCTGCAAACTTGATGCGATGTGCCAAATCAAACAGTTGAAAGTCGGAGGAGATGAAGTTGATATTCTTAGCTGTGAAATGTATTTGCAGTTTGCACCGGAGGCTTGACACTCCCTCACACATCACATCATCACACGCACCCACCACTGAAGTGCATTCATCACACCTCAGCAGCATCTATACTAAAAAAGGGAGAATATTAAATGAATGAATACATTAATGGATCATTAAGAAAGTATGTATAGTTTAACATGCTTTTTTTGTTGTTTCTCGGTGTTGTCGTCTTCTGTTTCTTTGCTTTGAATGGAAATTGTCTCCACATTTTGCAGATGATGTATTGGCACAGGCTTGAGAGATAAAGGGGAATTCCACCCATTTTCAACATCTTACTATGTCATAAATGTAAGACATTAATATAATATAATAATATAAAGATGTTGTGCGGACATGAACAAAAAGTTCCCCCATTTTGTGTTTTCTAGAAATGGACGTCTGAAAAAACATTAACACGTCATCAACGTGTTAATGTCTTCAATATGATGTCATCAACACTTGATGACATGAACAAGTTGTGTTTCACCATGTTTTCTTTTAGGATCTTTTTTTGTCCAAATGGTATGGAATTTGAATGCGCTCAGGAAAAGTCCCCCTTTAAATTTTTAACTTGAGTGCAAAATTAAACCAAATAGGTTTCATTTTACGCTCTCAAGAGTTAAATTATTGTTAAAAAATCTTCACTACTTAATTTAGAAGAACTTCATAAACAAGAAGAAGAAGAACTTGATAGAACTTTTTTGATAAGATTACAACATTGAGTTGTGCATGAAAAACAATCCAACGATCTAACAATAACAGGACATTCAACGTTTTGGTCTGACCTGCTAAATCTCATGAAATGGTGGTTTGTGGTCAAAAATAGAGCCCAATGGGATAGGATAAAGGTTGTAAAACACTGTAGTAGTGTTCAGTGCCAGCTGGGGCTCCAGGGGCGGATGTAACATGTCCCATTTGGGGGGGCAAGAGAACATGTTGGAGGGGCAAGAGAAAATGGTATGAGGGCGACATCATCGCCCGTGGCGCGAAGCGACACAGGCGATGAAGTAGCCCCCATCCCATTTTCGGTTACAGGATTTTTATTAGTCAAGTAATGCATCAATAATAACATCAGTTGTTGTTGAAGTTGCAACAGACACACAGCATGCATAAAGCTAAAGGTCTGACTCAGAGAGTTTTCTGTTTTCAATGATGAAATGCTGTTGGTTTAGTGGTGACACAGCTGTAGTTAGTTAGTAGCAGTAGTAGTGTTTCAAATCATTTTAAATATAAGCACTTTAATTTGAAATATCTTGGGTTGTTTTGCATGGCATCGTGTTTGAGGGGGCAGACTGGGTATTTAGGGGGGCATTGCCCCCCCATGCCCATGCCTAGATCCGCCCCTGTGGGGCTCGTGCCTGGCCACGTGAAACACTGGGGTCAGGTAGGCACTTCAGAGACTCAGGGACTGAATTGTATGTTCAGTATTGTATCAGAGAGTAGTTGGATGGAACCACAAGGTTGCCAGTTCAAACCAGCGCTCCCTCTTCCAGAGTTAGTGCCAATGTGTCCCTGAGCAACACACGAACCCCTAATTGCTCCCGATGTGCTGGTCGGTAGTACCTTGCATGGTTTCTGCCAGGGGTTTTCAACAGGTGGTCTTGGGACCACCAGTGGTCCCTGACATAACCTTTTGACAGTGTAAAATGAAACCAAACGGACCCTTGTGGGTCCATTTGCTTTCATTTTGACACTTTCAAGAGAAAATATTGATCATCTGAATTAGCCCAAATCTACACAACTAGAGAATGTATAAGATCAACGGTCATTTTGACCTGTATGTTTGCCTGTTTTGTTTTCTCCAAAATCCAGCCTGGAATTGTGGACAAAAGGAAAATAAGTCTTTAGTTTTCGGATGTGGGGCTAAGATGTCCTCAAATGGTGGTCCGTGGCTCAAATGCTGAATAAATAGTGGGCCCCGAGATCAAAAACACTGAAAAACACTGGTTTACGCCACCATTGGCATGCAAATGGGTGAATGGGATCCACCATCTCTGTAGATAGATAGATAAATGCGTTGTAGATAGATAGATTCAAGTCTTGTCACTTTACTACAATTTTTTATTTTGCTCTTAGTTCTACGGGTGACCGATAATCATCTGTCACAATGAAAAATCAACAAAGAAAAATTAAATTACTTTCAAGCTACTCAGGTTTGTAGAGCAGCAAAGCTGCTGGAGGTTTGTGTGAAGCTTATTAAGTACAGTTATTTATTTTTGGTCGTGCGGCGGTTGGTGGTGGGAGGCATTGCAATTGAAAAAAAAAGAGAAAAAAAGAAAAGCGAAAACACATTTCAGCCCAGGCGTTCATATTATAGCATGAATCACAATATATATGAGAACTGGTGGCTTCTTTTAATTCTTTCTTCTCTTCAGTAGCGGGGGTATACAGCCATATGGCTGGCTCTCTTTGATGCTGTACCGAGGGTTAGCGCCAAAGCAATTATCTTTTGTAACTAGAGGACCTTGGGAACGGTCTCCATCGCAACACAAGTGCATGTGCGTGCACGCACACCGACACACATACGCACACACTTAAATTACTTATTTGGATCCACAAATTACAATTAATGTTGCAAGGAAGCAAATCCAATGGGATCGACAGTTCATGGGCAGCTAAGGATGCGTTGCACATGGCACCTCTTCTCTCCACACACACACTTCGATGTAAACAAGTTACAGATGCATTCTACACAGGGCGGATCTAGGCATGGGCATGGGTGGGTGATGACCCCCTAAATGCCCTGACTGCCCCACCAAACATGATGGCATGCAAAACAACCCAAGATACCAAAGACATTGTGCTTGTATTTAAAATGATTTGAAACACTACTACTGCTACTACAGTAACTAACTACAGTTGTGGCAACACTAAACCAACAGCATTTCATCATTGAAAACTGAGTCAGACCTTTAGCTTTATGCATGCTGCGTGTCTGTTGCAACTTCAACAACTACTGATGTTATTACTGATGCTTATACTTGCCTAATATAAGTCTCATAACCGAAAATGGTATGGATGAGACTTCATCGTGTTCACCTGCCCCCCCCCCCCCCCCCCCAATTGGGAAATGTTACATCCGCCCCTGATTGTACAGTCAAAACACTATCAGACTGATTAATGCTCACTGCGTGAAGCTAAAGACGTGTCATCACACCCTTACAAACAAAACCTTGGCGTGCATGAGGAGGTGTGGACAAAAAAATCTATTTATTTACAGTGGCCGTTGATCTAGGCTACAGGCAACACCTCGCTCAGTGTTTCCAGAGCTGTTTTGCAGCGCATCCAGCAATAATATTACATATATTATATAATGTTCTCCTCACCAAGCAAACAGACTAAAAATACTTAAGACTAAAAAAACGGAGAAAAAGTTTTAAGCTGAGAAGCAAAGTATTTTGAAGTTGAACATTTGAATGGTGACAGACCAGCTGCAGCGCAGCAGACACAAACTTCAAAAGGAAGAGTTTGACCAGGTTTACAACCCCCAAACAACCCCTCTTACAACCCCTCTCTAAGGAGGCATTGCCCTGTAATCAGTAGAACACAGTACTGTAGTTAGGCACCCCTATGTAATAGCTACAGGAGAAAATTCCTCTAAAAAGACCAACATGGTTTGTTTATTCACCTGGAGGCAAAAATCACTCAATCACACGTCACAGACACATTTATTTGCGGTCACAGATTGTTGTACAACATGGGATCACCTCCCCTTTGTTACAGTGTTCTCTGTACTGTTCTCGCTCTTCCTCCGATAAAACGTGCTAAATACGCCCACCTACGACTTCATTCTACTACCACTGCATTCTACACCACCAAGCCAAAGCCAATCACTGGATATTAACTACACACTGCGGACCACAGCAAGCAATCCGGAACGAAGTTATTTGCAAGTTCAAACTGGTCACTCGAACACCAACAAAGAAAGACCCCTAGGAGGACTGTGTCTTCACATTCCCCTGTGTGTGCATGTGTATGTGTGTGTAGTGTATGTGCAAGTGGACCGCTGCACGCGTGGAGTGGGCTCACACACACACACACACACACACACACACACACACACACACACACACACACACACACACACACACACACACACACACACACACACACACACACACACACACACACACACACACACACACACACAGCGAAGTGACTACAGCGTGGTCCAGTGAAAATAGCCAATCTTCAAGCTCACAATAGCATAGCTTGTCATGCGTTTTCTTAAAGGACAACTTCACTACTTTTCAATGTATCTTCATACAATACATCCTCACTAATGTACATGATAAAATACACTATTTTTTTTTCCCCTACTCAGTCTGGCTCTCACAGGAGGGCTGTGGGCAGAAGGGCAGAAACGTCTTCCAATGGCGTCATCATTCTGCAGTTTTTTTAAACAATGTGTTTTTGAAAAAAAATATATATTTTTATTATCGGGAGAACGATGGCTGCCATTTTTGCATTGTGACTTTTCAGGAATAGAAATCGTGCAGTTTCTATTAGCTTGGATTCCACCACTGATGATGTCATTGGAAGAACTTTCTGAACTGCACACAGTCCTCGTGTGTGACACAGACTGAGTAGAAAAAATAGTGGCATTTTTATCATGTACATTAGTGAGGACCTATTATATGCATATACGCTTAAAAGTGGTGAAGTGGCATACTTTATATGGTGCATGCCAAACTAGGTGTCCTTCAGGTGTTCACATTAATTGTAAGGACCCTCTGGGTCTGTTACAATTACACTCAGAACAGCTGAGGTTTAGAACATTAGTTTTGTGCCCAAGTTAATCCCAACTTCCCCATGCCAACAATTCCCTCCCAGCCAGTGTGATCTATTATACATCATTTCCAGATTATACTGTATATTACACAATGGATACAGTACAAGACCAGTTGATCATAATTTATAACTTCATTATGCATTTTCTTTTAAGTTTTACAAACGGCGATGTAGTAGAGGAAGATTGCACCTCCTGGTTGTATAGGGGTAAATTTAGGCTAATTTGGAGATCAACTAATACCCTAAATATGTGTCTCAATTGCCAGAGATCGATAGCACTCCACTGTAATAATGTCTATCCATGGATTTTATTGTTTTTGTTGTATATGTTTCATGTTTCATGTTATATGTGTGTGTGTGTGTGTGTGTGTGTGTGTGTGTGTGTGTGTGTGTGTGTGTGTGTGTGTGTGTGTGTGTGTGTGTGTGTGTGTGTGTGTGTGTGTGTGTGTGCGTGCGTGCATGCGTGTGCAGGGCTTGCTCCAAGGGTGGTGCTAATTGTAAAACCTGGCAGTGGCAAGGCAGACGGAAGCGCAACACCAGGTGGTCCGTTCACCACACAGACCAATTAATGACATTATTTAATTGTGTCGTCAGATGTGTGCGTTACAAATATGAATCCCCATTTGAATAATCCGTCGATAGAAGGTGGAAAAAGAAAACGGCGAATGAAGAACAGATTTCCACGCCGCTAAAGTCTTGGCAAGAATTACCTTTGTGCGCGCTAATCTGCATATCAAATGAAAACTGGCTAATGTGAGTGCGGGGGCCTTCTGTTAGGCACCGTATCTGCAAAGTAGCTTTTTTTTCTCCCCCACATGAACAGATTGTTGGTCTATTCTCTGAGAAATATAGATGAACCGTTCCACGACTGGCTGGTTGGCTGCTTCAGAGACATGTTTCACTGAAGAGATATCGCATTTCGTTTTGTGGGGTGTTTTTTTGGTAATGAATGACCAAAGTCAGGGTTAGAAAGCGTTTCAGAAAGCGTAGATGTAGTCATGGATCTTTGCACGTGCCGCTAATCTCTTTGATTGGCGGACATCATGTCTGCTCACAGTTTACAATGGATGTAATCAACTACCTGCTGCTCATACAGTATACTGCCAGTGTTCAATTTGTTTGTTGGTTTTTGTTTGTTTTTTCATCCAGGCAAGAGAGAGAGAGAGAGAGAGAGAGAGAGAGAGAGAAAGCTCTCAGAAACATATTGTATTGTATCACAGAGTTACATATCTAACTCTTTTCAACGATTTTTTTTTATAATTTTAGCCACACAGACCCCAGAACTCAAGATTTATTTTGCTTTTTGTCCAGGAGAAAATAAAACAGCCAAACATAAAGATCAAAATGACCATTAATCTTCTACATTCTCTAGTTGTGTAGACTTGGGCTAATTCAGATGGTCTTGATCTTGAGAGTCTTGAGAGTGTAAACATGAAACCAAATGGACCCGCAATGGTCCATTTGGTTCCATGTTTACGCTCTCATAGAGTTACATCTGGTTAACCAACTTCCCATCATTTAGCCTGGGGACCACCTGGAACCCTCTCAGAGACCACTGGTGGTCCGTGGACCACCTGTTGAAAACCCCTGGATTAAAAGTCTTATTCGCTGCATTCCGTGCAATTGAAATATAACTTTGCAAATCAGTCTGGCCAGGGGGATACACCCCCCCCCCCCCCCCCCCCCCCAACAACAACACAGGGGTGTCCTGTACTGAATCACTGCAGGTATGGAGGCTCGCAAACTCCTTTCACTTCAAGGGGCAAGTCCAATGGCGGCTTTTCTACCCGACACTTCAATTGTGAATGGAGTCAACAAATGCAGACCAAGCCCTGTACCCGAAGAGGCAGAAGTGCAAGCTTTAATGATCTTAAATCCCTTTAGTCCTATCAGTACAACATAAACATTAAACATGAACAGCACTCAGGCTCAGTTTTTGACCCCTCAATGTCGCTAGTCTACTAGTGCTACACCCACGCCCAGCGGTCCCAGTCAGCACCCCTGTTGAAGACCCACGATGAAGAGACAGCAGTCATCATCATCATCATTAATATTAGACTTTTGTGCTGTACCATTTAGAATTAGAGAATCTGTGCGTATGTGTGCGTGTGTGCATGTAGGCCAATGGGAGTCTTAAGCATGTATTAATTATGGCCTTAGCAGGGATCACAAGGCTAGGTATAAGCTCATGCTTCAGGCAACACTGGAGGCAATGTTAGCAATGTTTTTAATTGATCTGAGCTTTTATTATGGAGTGGAAATCAATCAGGTGCAATCCGGAGCTCCTCTATGTCTGGTCTGCCCTGTTGTCTGCCTGTGTATCTGTTTCTCTATGGTTTGTGCGGTCTCTGAAATAAACTTCATCATCACTATGGGAATTTGATTATTCATTTGGAACAACAATCTATTCGGAAAAAAAAAAAAAAAAAAAGTTTTTCTCATTAATATGGACTGAAAAATATGGACCAATTAGGCTAATTCTTGGGTAGCGAAAAAAGAAGCAGATAAAACCACACACACACACTGGGTGATATCTTGGTTAATTCCCTCACATTCCGCTCCTCCTCCTCCTCCTCACTCCCTCAGACACCTGCTCGTTGTCAGCACTGCCTCCGGTGGCAGCGTGGTGATTGACGGAGCAGACCAGGGCACAACCACAGAGCCCAAATTAATTCCATTATGCTCGTCTCTTTTTTTCCCCCCCTCTCTCCGAGTGCCACAGGACAGCCTATTCCAACACCTCACAGATAATAACGCTGCATCCTCCCCCATTCCTCACACGACATCCTGTGGTGTTCAGGTGGCCCCGAAATGTATTGATGTTATAACCCCCGCCAAGGTACTGCAGGGGGCTTCTTACTCTGTGTGTGTGTGTGTGTGTGTGTGTGTGTGTGTGTGTGTGTGTGTGTGTGTGTGTGTGTGTGTGTGTGTGTGTGTGTGTGTGTGTGTGTGTGTGTGTGTGTGTGCTTTTTTCTGTTCAGTCAGTGTTGCCATGTCTGCTTGTTATAAGCAACGTTTGATTGTAAAGTCACTTGCAAATACAGTTGCTGTGGATGTGTTTTAGCATCCATCTTGAACGTTTTACAGGATTTAACAGACCATTAGACTAGCCTGGCTCCAAACCCATACACACTCTCTGAGTGCACTGTGTCTCTTGGTGTGGTGCCTTATTGTCAATCTATCATTTATTTCAATACCAAAATGTATTATCCAATGAGAGTCGGAGTTGAGAGTCAACACCGTCTGACAACAAACATGGCAACCCCCACTGAGGTGAAACGGGACCATGTCAATCTGTCTATTAAACCGACCTATGATAAATAGTTTCATTAAAGGCAGCATTGGGTCTTCATCCCACATATTTTACTGCTTTTGTTCACAGGCTAGTAGTGGTGGCCTGTTTGTTTGGTTAGCAAAAGGGCTAGTCCATTAGCATGACTTGATAACAACTTCTGGTTTGACGTCAGATGCAGGCATGACATGATTGGTTGAGGGAAACTCGAATCCCCTCCTCATTGAAATCAGTCAGTGAGCTTGAGTGTGATATTCAGGCTACCATTAGACTGGTTGGTTTCTAGTAGAAGCTGATATGACAGCGTCCTGTGGTTCTTACCTTGGGGCTGCCTGCTGGGGTGGAAGATCTGCAGGTCGAAGGGCTGCGCGCTGGTCTTCTGGATGACCGTTACGTTGCGACCCGTCCACTTGTTGGCCCGGGCCAGCGTGTTGGTCCTCCAGTCCGTCCAGTAGACGCTGCCACCGAACAGGGACACGGCGAACGGGTGCGACAGGTACTCATGTCCTCGCAGGATCTCGATGACGCCACTGCCGTCGTAGAGCGCAGAGAAGATGGCGTCGGAGCTGCAGGGGGGGTGGAGACATTAATTAAGCGTTTTATCCCGCCGCAATTAATTCTTGAATAAATACCACATGCCAGGATAACGCCCGTTTAACCCTTATTTTGAAGATCCAAAAGAATGTGACCGGATGTTGTGTTAGCTTAGTGCGAATGTCGGTCTCAAGTCGGGTTGTCTGCCTGGACAATGATAAACATTAGGGCTGTTCCCGACTGAGTATGTTTATAGTCGACTAGGATTCCAAGATTCTAAGGTTGTCATTAGTCAACTAAACCTTTTTTTTTTACCAAGTCTTCTACATCTATTATAACTAATAAAATAGCATTTCCGTGGCACTCAGCATGAATGTCACCGTGGACATAATTGGGTTATTGGGGAAATCTAATTAAATAACCCCAACTATAAATAACTAACTACCTTTGTTAATCAGCATAAGGTGTTAGGTCAATATCAAGGCTGAATCATTCAAAATATATAATAGCAAAATTAATAAATCTCATTCTAATCAATCGAGACTCATTCCAATCGATTAATCGACTATTCGACTAATCAATGTCAACCAAAACAAACACAGACCAACGCCATTACTTGGACCGTTACGTTGCCTAGATGTGGGATCTGGGGATCTAGCGTCTGAAAGTGTGCAGCGTGTACGGTACTATTAGTATTTCTGTGCTACATGAAAGTTTTCTTGTTAAACAATGCCTAATCCCAGAGAGATACTTCAGAAACCCGATGACCAGTTTCTAAAGTATCAACAGAGTCATTTAGATGCATTAGCGAGGACCAATTATGTGAACACTGTTGTGGAACTGGAAATGGGCGAAGTCGTCCTTTAACATGGCATGTTAATTCCCGTTGTTTTAGACCCATTAAGATAATGGGAGGTCCAATATTTTATTCTTGCAGAGAATTGCTGAGAACGGAATGCCAGACAGTGGTGATTTACACTTGGTAATTGGGGCTTAAAAGCGTCTGCGTGCAACATGATAGCAGAGTGCTAATGGCGCACCGTGCGTCCGTCCAAACGATCCTCTTCTCCAGATGATCCAACGTGAGTCCATTAGGCCAGGCTCCTATCTCCATGTCCTTAAACACGATGTGTCTGCCGCCGCCGCTCATCGATGCCGCCTCGATGCGAGGGAACGTGGCATCCCAGTCGGTCCAGAACAGGATCCTAGAAGAAGAGCAACACAAACGGTCAAAAGTCAAGCATGGTCCACTCTGTTCAGAGCCCATCAAGTCAATTATTAGTTATTTCAATGTCGAAACCCCAGTAGATCCCAATCACAGGCACCAGGAATGTTTATCAACTTTTCAGCTATTTTAAAATGCATGGGACCATAATGTACAAGCGGATAAGAGATGGGGCCCGCACACCACTGGTACAAAAAGACTGTCTTTATTGTTAAAATGACAACGTTTCGATCGTCTAGATCTTCATCAGGTCATGATACCATAATGTACAACTAATGAATATTGTGCAGATGGAGGGCAACTTGAAACTAGCAATTGAATGGTCTACAAAAAGTAACAGTAAACAGTACAGTAATAAAACCAAAGTCACATCAAGTCAACTTTGACTAAATAATAGATAGCCCTGTGTTGTAGGACAATCGTAACTTTGACGTAACTCATGACTTCTGTATTGTCTTCAACATACCATGTGTGATTAAAACAAATAATAAATAAATAATGCAATTTGACAAATACACCAGGCTTAGTCTAGCCTTTAGTCTAGACGAAGACAAAGCCTAACGTAAAGTTCACTTATAAGCTGTATGAAATACTTGCCACTAATAGTGGTTGCAGCTGGATGCATTGATTGCAAGAGTCCCATGGTGGGAGTTCTGCTCTGGTTTTGGTGAACATAAAATTGCTTTACTTTTTAATTGTATTGTTGACCTATTTCTAAAATATCAGCACAGTGTTTGTTATAACAGGGAACTGTGCATTTTGTGTATAGTCCCACCCCTACTCACCAAACCAGAGCAGAACTCCCACCACAGGACTCTGGCAATCAATCAATACAGTTGATAACACTATATTAATGTCAAGTATTTCAGCTGAACTGTAATACCCCAAAATTCATAAAATGATGGCAATTTTAAGGAGTGACACCGAGATCGAAAAGTGTTATATGGTATACCGCTAGTGCCTCAGCGGCATATACCGGTGGCCCAGCGGCATATACCAGTGGCTCAGCGGCATATACGGTTCTAGAGTGGTATACCGCTCCGAAAAGTGGTATATGGTATACCGCTAGTGCCTCAGCGGCATATACCGGTGGCCCGGTGCCATTCCACAATTCCGAACTGCCATTGTTGCGACCTTCCATTGTTCCGAAATTACGAGACGCAAAACCCTAGCCCCCTCCAACCGTAACCCTAATCCTAAACATCCGACCCTCAACCACCTCACAGACCGTTAGGTCTGTGAGGTTAGGTTGAGGGTTTTGCTACAAACATTGCTACACCCTTCTCTAAACCTACCCCTAACCCTAACCGCAAGCACGTCGCAGCTGATAGTGGATTTCCAGCGCATGTTCAGAGCGCTCAGTTTCTGACCCCTCAATGTCGCGAAACACCGTGCCACAACACAGGGGTGTTATGTGCAGGTGAAAACGAGCGGTATTTGCCGTTGGGAAATGGTATGTACCGGTGGAACACGAGCGGTATACCACTCTAGAACCGGCATATGCCGCTGAGCCACCGGCATATGCCGCTGGGCCACCGGTATATGCCGCTGGGCCACCGGTATATGCCGCTGAGGCACTAGCGGTATACCATATACCACTTTTCGGAGCGGTATACCACTCTAGAACCGGCATATGCCGCTGAGCCACCGGTATATGCCGCTGGGCCACCGGTATATGCCGCTGAGGCACTAGCGGTATACCATATACCACTTTTAGATCTCGGCCCTACTGATTTTAAGGGTGCGAGGGAAAAACAAAAATCCCATTTTCACAGAACCAATATGAAACTCCAAGGGCCATTAGACAGACGTCGCAATCAATGTAATATCCAACGAGCAGACGATCTCCCAGTCATCTCTCGCCAGTTTTTGTCAGCAGCGATCACATCGACACGCCAGCTCATAATTGCATACATGGTGATGTGGTGTAAGCAAGCCCAGTAAACACAGAGCGTTCGTCGGTGTTGACCGTTGCTAAAAAAATAAATAAATAAAAGCACTGGGCGATCCAGTGTAGCGCTCAAACATCTGTGACATTGGCTGAGGGAAGAAGAAAGAAAAAACAACCAAAAAACAGGGGAGGCCATCTGGTTTTTTATGACTTTTCACAGCTCAATGAGGCCTGAAAATGAACACTGTCATTGCTCTGACCATCATCGAATCCACCCACCGCAAAAAGCTCCCATCCTCCCTCCCTCCCACCCACCCCTCAGACAACACGGGCCCCTGACTGTCTCGCCTTCGGTCCACAGAGTCTGGGGGGAGAGATGGGGAGAAGCAGAGGGGGCCTGCATGCACGTTTTAAATCACACACTGACGACACTGAAAGCGGGTGTTAGGAAGAAATATCCTTGTCCAGATCAATAGCCTTATTCATTGGATCAGGTCGTGCCGATCAATGGCTCCGCTCCCTTTGAGTGGATTCAAGTAATTAGATTAGAATTATTGCCCTGGAATGGAATTTCGCCTTAAGGCACCAAAAGCACCCATTAATCCTACTCTGTACAGCCATGAAATGCAGTCATCCTCCTAAATGTGAAAGAGTACTATAGGAGGAGGCGAGAGTTGCAAGAGCAGATTACTCATTTCTTAAAGAGTGTTAAATTGATTTTTTTAGGAATGTCTGGCTTTTTTCCCCTGCTTTTTTAATCTGAAGTATGCTGGACAATCATAAGCCTTGGTGGTTGCAGATGCTCTCATCCCAGTGAGTAACTACATGTGCTTCATTTCACCACTTCCAAGGGATATTTCACAAAATAAATAAATAAATACATTTTAAAAAATGACCAAACATTTTTGGTCAATTTATCATCTATTCAGGGTTGTGTGAAAGTCCCAGACAGCTACTTAGTAAGGGAAAGTTATCCAAATTATTGAACGAATTCTTCACCATTGTGTTTGTAATGAGGTCTAACAACTTTCAAACGTTTCAACTCCTGTGAGAAACCTCATAAAAACTGGTCAAAGTCAGGTTACATTCCACTGACATGTACAATTTCATCATGCTTTATGTAGCATGTGGTATGTCAAACTACGTTTTTTATATGTCTAACTGTATTTATGTTTAACAAGGTTTCCATAAGTCCATTCCAAGCATTTTTTTTCCTCAGAAAGCAAATAAAAACAGACTTACCTGTCATCATACATTTGCTTAGCCAGCACAATTAGGCAAATGCTGTGGCCATTTTCAGCCCAATGAGTGTGCTTGTTTTTGCAAAATTATGCTTTGAATGGATTCAGCATTGTGAACCCCCCCTAGTTATACATATCCCCTAACTAACTAGAGTCGGTATTTAGAACTTGAGGGTTCATTTTAGCTGCCCCGCCCCCACTTCCTATACACAACCAATACAAGCTCAAACTCCATTTTACACCACCGCATAATTTATCGCAGGTCACAAAAGCACCTCAACTATCACCTATAATGACGGGGGATGCCAGGTTGTAAAATGGTTAAACAGCATCTGCCACATTAACTATACCACAAAATGCAACATGAGCAATGTCAATACTTTGCTCTTGATGGCTGAGCTAATTGAAATGCCTGGCAGGTGTTCAAATGTGCCTGTTCCACAGTCCATTAAGTACACAAACTCCTGTATGGCACAGACAGGCGAAGCATGAAGGTTTTCACCTGAGTTCTGTGTCTTTTATGAATGACTACAGTTGTTGCCTGAAGACTGAGGAGCAACAGCTGCCATTTATGATTCACAGAACAAAAAACAAACAGAAAATAGACACTATAAGCTCACAACGAGTCACTTTTGTGAGCTTGTTGGCAAATATAACAAAATCGTATATAGGCCTACATGTAAGATGTGTCAGAGAGAGCCTTTACCATACTTAAAGGGGAACTCCACACCCATTTTCAAAAAATTACTGAGATGATATATATGTGAACCAAATGGACCCTAGCAGGTCCATTTGGTTCCATTTGTACCCTCTCAGGAAAAAATGGGTCTGAAAGAAAAATCATTAACATGGTGAAATACATCTTGATGATGTCATCAGGTGTATTTCACCATTTTAATGATTTTTTCAGACCTCCATTTTTAGGAAATACAGAATTGGGGGAAGTTTTTATCATGTCCAAACAACACCTCTAAGGTATATTAATGACATATTAAAATGTTGAAAATGGGTGGAGTTCCCCTTTAAAGCAAACCGCAGATTGTGAGTTGCAGTAACACCATGCCCGAATAAGGAGTCTGCCAGCTTGTAGTCCTGGATCAGAAATGCCCAAATACGGTGTGTGTGGGGGCACATTTCTGACAGCTTACATAATAAGTGGCCCACTGGGTTTGCAAAAATAAAGCTACTGGCTGATTACATTAAAGATCTCCATATATGGGCCTAAAAGGGTAACACAGAGAGCTCCATATAGTGGTGCATATCAGCCGATATGATCGGCGATGCAACGTACAGTAGGTTCCCCAAGAGAGAGGGGATGGCAGGTTGAATGTGATCACATTATATTGTGTTATTATTTCATTCAAATCGGTAAATAGTCCACAGCCGATCCCTTACTGCAGTGCACTGCATGTCTCGGTACAATACACAGATATCATCTTGGTGATATTGGACAGTTCCGCAGGGCACGAATAGGCAAATAAACACAAAACTTAAGGTTATGCTTTTATTTTACATTTTACTTTCTGCATCGTGATTGCTTTTTTTTGTTTTTTTGTCCAAGAAGGGGGAGAGGGGAGGGGGGATTGTGGAGCAGGGGCGGATGTAACATTTCCCAATTGGGGGGGGGGGTGGGGGGGGGGGGGGGGGGGGCAAGAAAACATGGTATGGGTGCGACTTCATCACCAGCCACCCCCATCCCCATGCCTAGATCCTCCCCTGTTGTGGAGAAGCAGAAGCGGGGAGTAGTAAAACAACAGAAAAAAAAAGAAAAAACAGGAATATAATAAAAATGAAAAGTATACGAGGCGGAGGAACAGAGACAGGGCGAGGGGAGATGAGCTACGTCACTTGTCACCAGCGAGGCCGGGGACCAGGGGGGACGTTATTGATGTATTCCATATCTGTAGCCTTAATGGACCCTAACACAGCAGACATCTTCATACATCAAGGCAGATGAGGAAGTGAAGAATACAAGGAGGGTTGTTATTTTACTTTATTCCAATAATCTAAAGAACGTGATGGATGGTATACGCCGGGGGCAGGCAGGGCAGGGCCGTTTTTAGGCCATTAGGCAGACTATAGGCAGATGCCTGGGGCGCCATGAGGGGAGGACGGAGGAGGGGGAGGGGCACCAGGGCAACTACCAGACATGCTTTAAAAATAAAGCTAATAAGCCTCATATGGATAAATACATTATTGTTGTCCTCCATAACTACTGTAGAATTGAACATTTAAAAACACATATACCACATTGTCCCGAATATAAGACGACCTTAGTTATAAGACGACCCCCATTTTTCAAGACTCATTTGTGCAAAAAGAACATTGACTGGCAAATAATATAATCCCCAAATATAAGATGACTCTGATTTTTTGAATACTGTATTTCCATTGGGAAAAAAACACTGTCTTGTAAAGGATAATATGTTCTTTAGTTTAAAAATAGTTCATAGTTTTATTCCTTGGGGGGGATAGTTATGACATCACACAGTGTGGCGGCGGCATTGTCTGTCCGTCTCTCCGTCTCTCTGTGTGTGTGTGTGTGTGTGTGTGTGTGTGTGTGTGTGTGTGTGTGTGTGTGTGTGTGTGTGTGTGTGTGTGTGTGTGTACAAATACATGTACGTACCCTTGCCCGGGGTCGAGGGCGATGGCCCGCGGGTGCTCCATGCCCCCAGCGATCAGCGTGGTCCTCAGCTCCCCGTTCAGCAGGGCCACCTCGATCTGGTCCAGGTTGCTGTCGATCCAGTACAGCTTGCCGGTGATCCAGTCCACAGCCAGACCCTCTGGGGTGGCCAGGCCATGCTGCACCACCACCTCGATGCCCGACACGCCTGGAGGACGACACATCAATATAGTCCAGTGTTGCCAACTTGCCGCATTTGTCACTATATTTAGCTTTTTTTCCGAAAATTAGTGGAAAAACTCTGTGCTTTAGTGGAAAATCTAGTGCTTTTTGGCTGGTTAGTTATTGGGGCGAAATTGGTTGACAGGCACCAGAGATAGCACCCTCGTTTTTCAGTATTTTTCGCGGAAGTTGGAAAATAACATAAATCAGTTGCGACTGTTGGGCGCAACGGGGTTGAAAAATGACCTTGCCGTCTCCCCAGAAATGTGACGATGAAAAAGCATATTAATTTTAATTGGTCGTGAAATTGTCCTCCGTCACACACAGAAAATTCAATACCACTTAATCCCCTCTATATAATAACTGATAAAAACAGACCTGTGTAGAGGTTGCATTTGGTACACTCTAATTTCACTACACACACAAGACACTACAAGACAATGCAGATCTATAAGCTCATACACCTTGCATTTGGGAGAAAAGCCTTCATGAGCTGGGTCTTCCTCCATTCAGAATCAAATGGGGGTGGGCCTTGTTGTACGTGCTGTCGGCCTGCTGTTGTAACCTCCGTTAAGAGGGACCCAGTAAGGACCACCTTGTGACCTGACTCGAAAACCTGTGACTTGATTTTACAACATTGTGACTCACTCGACTCGACCCAGGCGCGTAAAGTTTGTGTAGGCTACATGAGGATTTCAGTAGGATTTCACAGGGACTGTAGTCCCGACTTAATTTGCTGGCCCAGGCTAGGGCCAGGAATTCAGGGTAGGGGGAAAAAAATCGCCCTTGCATGGTAACTGGGCTATACATTACAATGACATGTTTCCAAAGGTGTTAGACTTCATTAATAGCCTTTTGTTATCAAAGGACTCGAAACCTGTTTAACTGGTCCTGGAGACTGGAGGTGTTGATAGCCAATCACTCTTTCTACTAACCAGCCTCTCTGTCCACTGTGTGTCGAGGCTGGGGGATAATAGATTGCCCCAAAACAAATAAATGCATACAGTATGCAATACATTGAATATACTTGCATTGCATATTTTATTCACATTTTATTGACATTCTCTTTCTTGCATTACTAATTAGAATGTTACAATTAATGGCACACACACACAGAGCCGGGGGGGGGGGGGGGGGGGGGGGGCTACGTGAGGACGGACGCAAGATGACGCCTCTGACTCGACCTAACTCGTAATAATAGCGGCTCGACTTGACCCGACCACAACAGGGAAAACTTGGGACTTTTGCTTGAGACACGGGACCAAATGACTTGCACTTGCTTGAGACTCGGCTCAGAGGGACTTGTGCAATTGTCTGCCAGATGGTTTTCCAAATCATTGAATGCTCCTTTAACTCCTTTGAGAATGTACAAATGGAACCACATGGACCCTGCAGGTAATCTTACTGGTTCCATTTGCACACTCAAGAGTTATGGTGAGTGCTTTGAAATTAAAATGTTTGTATAGCAGACGTGAAGAACAACACGCCAGCTCTGACAGGTTTGAGAAACAGCTCCCAACGTGACGGGTTACCGATTCCCGTTCCTCCACGTTTGATCCGGTTCCTCCGCGTTTCGCCGGATCCCCAACTCGAACCAAATGTGTTTATCGTCGTCTATTCAGAGAGTCGCGCTGAAAAACTGCATCTTTCTGTTTGTCCCCCCATAAAAAAACAAACAGAAAGGCACGGATGAACTCTGGAGGAAAGCACTTTGACATAAAAGGAGATTGCTTTCTGCTGTGTTCCATTAACCATGGGAGGGGGGAAAAAAGAAAAGAAAAACGAAAAAAGGTTTTCCCTCACTGTCTCTAATCCAGCTGTTTACAATTATCCACGGATGTGACTGGAGCTTTTGTGTTTATCTCACGAAAGGGAGAAATAAGGTGCAGCGTGGAGCGAGAGAGGCTCCCTACGACTCCGGTGGGGGACATGAAGGAATGCATACATTTACAGCCGGCACAGGCGATGCACGCTGGCGACAAAGGAAAGAGAAAGAAAAGGAATACAGAAGCCAGGGAGAATGCATCAGGGCTCGTAAAGGCGCCCTATAAGTACTGGTGTGCCTTGGTGTGTGTGTGTGTGCTCTGTTGTCGTTCATTTACTCAGTGCTTTTAGTGTGCGGTTGTTCTAAAATCCAATGGGTGTGCCGAGTGCCCGCACAGATCGACCCGATAGCCTGTATTTTCAAGGCAGGACGTTGTGGTCCCTCAAGCAGGAATGAGACTGCTCACGGTATCAGACTGGTAGATCAGTCGTTTTCAATCTTTTTGATAACAGGGCCCACTATTTATTCAGAATTTGAGCCACAGACCACCGTTTGATGACATTGTAGCCCCAGAGACCCCAGGCTGGATTTGGCAATCAAAACAATCAAACAATAGATAAAAATGACCATTGATCTCCTACATTCTCTAGTTGTGGGCTAAAAATGAAACCAAATGGACCCTTGCGGGTGCATTTGGTTTCATGTTTACGCTCTCAAGAGTTAAAATATTCATTCAATATCAATATCATCTGAATTAAATCTGGTTCACCAACTTCCCATAATTTAGCTTGGGGACCACATGAAATTTTATATTTACATAGAACCCTCTCAAGGACCACTGGTGGTCCCTGGACCACTGGTTGAAAACCACTGTGGTAGACGGTGTTAGGGCTTAGTAGTTGGGTTGTATCTGACCGATCCGTGACCACGGAGAGCAAAGGTCTGTTTCTCTGTGTGGACTTATCATCTATGAAGGTGAAAAAACAAATCGAGTCCCCTTGTACCTCTCAAAAATGTGGGGAGAATTACTGAGCCCCCCAAATCCATGTGACCTCCATCGAATAACATGGTAAGATACAATGAGGCAAACATATCTAAACTTTATTCTGCTTTAAATAGCATGTGACATTTCAAACTAGGTGGTTTTCATCATGCTGAATCCATTCCAAACATTAGTTTTGTTGAAAAAAATATTCCTTGGCCTAAAATGACTATATGCACTTACCAAAATGCGCTCAAATGTGCTGACTTCCAAACATTACATTACATTTTTAACTAATGTCTATGGGCATTTTTAGGCCAAGGAGTGTTTTTCTTTTTTTTTTTTCCAAGCAAAACTAATGCTTGGAATGGATTCAGCAAGATGAAAAACAGATACCGGTAGTTTCACATGGCACATGCTATTTAAAGCAGAATTAATTTTAGGTGTTTTTGCCTTCCCATGTTATTTGATGGAGGCCATATGGATTGGGGGCTCTCATGAATTTTCCCTGCATTTTTGCAATTTACAAAAATGATAAATCCACTGAGAAATGCACAGTGGATTTCATCTCTCCACAGTCATGGATCGTTCAGGTACGACCCAACTACCGGTAAGTACATTGCACCAGCGGCTGCGTCGTGTACGTCATGGCGTGTTACCTCCGGACTCGGACAGCCTCCCGCGGTAGATCTTGTCCTCCACCACGTCCGTCCAGTACAGCAGGCTGCGGTTGAAGTGGAAGTCCAGGGCGATGGTGTTCCTCAGGCCGGGCACCAGCAGGCTGTAGTCACGCTTGTGCAGGTCGATCCGTCTTATCTCGTGGCGGATGGAGAAGATGATGAACGCCTCGAACGGATCTGCTCAGGTGTGTGGGGAGAGAGAGAGAGAGAGAGACAGAGACAGAGAGAGGGAGACCAGCGGTCATTTGCCATGCTGGGCTTCAACTTCCAATTCCAATTTTGCCATGGACATTGAGGCAAAAACGACTAATGCACACCTGATAGGCTCAGAGACGGGTGCGTAAGCTGGGCTCAAAGTATTAAAATGAATGCATGTAGAGCAGTGGTTTTCAACATTTTTCATCCCAGGGCCCACCATTTATTCAGCATTTGAGCCACGGACCACCATTTGAGGACATTGTAACCCCACAGAGCCCCCCAAACTAAAGATTTCCTTTGCTTCTGTCCATGACCATTAATCTTCTCGTTGTGTAGATTAGGACATGATGAATATTTTAACTCTTGAGAGTGTAAAAATGAAACCTAAAAGAGTGTAAAAATGAAACCTAAAAGAGTGTAAAAATGAAACCTAAAAATGAAACCAAATGGACCCTGGCGGGTCCATTTGGTTTCATTTTTAGGTTCTCAAGAGTTACATCTGGTTAACCAACTTAGCTGGGGACCACCTTGAACCCTCTCAAGGACCACTGGTGGTCCCCGGACCACCTGTTGAAAACCCCTGATGTAGAGTTAAGATTCCGCAAGGGACCAACAACAATGTTGCGACCTCGACGGAAACCAGGTCGCAAATCCACTGGTGACCAGATCGCAAATACTTGCATACTAGAGCTTCTACACGAGTGGATGGTTTGATGAAACAAAAACAGCTTTCTACATATTTAAATGGATAATAACATCACATTTAGGAGAAGAAAAAAAGTTTATAATTTAAGAAGAAATATTGGGTTCGGTAGTGACACTCCTAAATAATACACACTGATTTTCAGACTTTGAAAGACATTCATTTCAGACTGAAGTAAACCAGCTGCTCAACATTGGACTAAAACACTTCAGTAGTGATGTGAGAACATGGGAAACCTTTTCTTTGTATAACGTTTTTGAATTTAAAGCAAATCCACAAACTCAATCTACATACAGTATTTCCACTTCCCTTTAACATAGATCTTTACTCCTTGTCAACACGTCTATAGAAGGAAAAGAGACAACAGAAAGCCAACTATTAGAGGATGTGCCCCACGCAAAGAGACATCTGGTCACCCTACCGTGAAGTAAAGTAGTTTCAACCACATTACGACCAGGTCACTAGTTGCTGGTGGATTTCACACAGATCCACAAAGATCACAAAGACCTGTGCACCATCTGCTTTCGCAAATGCAATATGAACACTTTTATTAAGCAACGTTTCGGTCACAGACTTTCTTCAGGCATCTCATATAAAATGTGCAGACAGTAATATCACCAGAAACACATAAAGAGCTCGCTCTGAATAACAGGTCTAGAGAGTGTGAAAATGGAACCACATTATACTGGTCCTCCTCGCAAATAAAATATTTGACAACCACTCTAGCACTAGTGTGTTCCTGATGTGTCTCACATAATGTTGTGGTAAATATGTGTTGTACATGTTGTGAAGACAAGCTGGAGATGGTGACGGCAGTAATTGGCTCTCATTATCAAAATAAGAACTTTATAATGGGGTGTAGAACAGAAAATAAGAATAAAATTGCCACGGACAAGACAATGTCTTGTCACAGACACACTTGTTTTTGCAAATGTCATATTGTAGATGATCATAATCTAGCGTGATAAACCACAAATTACAACGCAAGGAGATGCATTTTGGACACATCCACCCGACAGAGACCTGATGTAATTGAACGCACACACAAACTGGGGCAGAGTTACAATGGTACTGTAAATGCTGCATTTATATAGCGCCTTCATCCAAGGCTCCTTACAATTACATAGTGCACTACAGTACATCCAATTCACACACTCTCATACACTGTTTGTGGTTCAAGTCATTTGAAGAGAAAAGGCAAAAGCATTGCGTAATTCCACATACTAGTAACAACAATGTGGACGTTTCAACCTTCTCTAGCATAAAACTGCCCACCTGCCCACCATCATTGGACAATCCGCTCTTACCAGTACTTCCTGAGGAACAGGTAATGGACAAGTTGGTAAGCAGGGCCCAATACGACATGGCAACACTGTGAACTGTGTCTAGGCTACGGTAGGCTCCAAGCTGCAGCCATTGGCTCATGATACGAGCACATGGCCAATGGAACAGCGCATTCAGTGTTGCTAAGATACGCACCCGCACCCACTCACAGCCTATCGGGAGTCGGGCCCACACCCTGAGGCGATGGGATCATATGAGATTCTCAAACAGCAACAGAACGGAACAGAACAACATGTTTGATGCAGCTGCAACAGCACTATGCTGACAGCACAGAGACACACACAGATTCTTTCCAATTCTACCCAGTGTTTGTTTTGGCTTTGAAAAGGGAATGAAAAATGCCTCCTACAACCGTTCTGGACACCTTGACTCAATGGTAGAGGTCCCCTAACACCTTGGCATTATAGGATCATTGATGTTCTTGATATGGAAACCTATAATAAACGTCAGAAAAAACAGCACGATAACACGGTGCTTAATGGAGGAGCAGCCACTGCCAGCCAGAGTTTGCCCTAGCTATAGCAACAGTTGCGAGGCAAAGGGTGGAGGTGCTGTATGGGCTGTGCTTACCGAAGGGTCCAATGAGGCACATGCAGTAGGCAACATCACACATGCACACGCGCAAGTGCATGAACCACGCACGCACGCACGCACGCACGCACGCACACACACACACACACACACACACACACACACACACACACACACACACACACACACACACACACACACACACACACACACACACACACACACACACACACACACACACACACACACAGAGAAAATGGGCACCTTTGTAAGCTTTATCTGCAAAACATTCGTATTGGAATACGCTTTTTTCCTTTCTTTCTTTCTTGAGAACAGATTGAGTGCTGCTGTGCCAAAAAATGCAATTAAATCAGTTCTTACATCATGGATACGGTGCTCTATCACTGCAGCCAGCCATGCTCGAAGAGATGAGGGCTGAAATCTAGTTCATAACCAAAGCCTCTTTCTAAGACAAATCCATGATTGTGTTATTCACTTAAAACCTTGAGATTGCGAGGCAAAGTATAAAATAAATAAATAAAGCAAAAGCCTGGCAAGCTCACCGCAAATCCAATAACACCTGTGTCATCATTAAATGAGGATGTTTGTATTTTGTAGGCAAAACTATGATTTATGCACGCGTTGTAACGATTTTGAACCTCTGAAGGAAGGAAAAAAATGCATATTCCTTATGCACTTTAATGTAAGATTAGTGCCACAACTGCCATCAATCTTAGAGCGAAATGGAGAAGCAAGTAATCAAAACGAGGTCCATAAATCTGTATTTGACAAGCCAGGGGAGTATTATACAGTGTATATATAGGCCTATATACACGCAAACCTCTCCCTGCTTGAAGTGGTTATGGAGTGATTGGACGGCTCATTTTCAAACCGACAGTAGCGAACCAGGCAGCCAGGAAGGCTTTGACTGGGGCCAGCAAAGTGGTGTCGACGGAACACTCGCGTTTGTGTCGTTTCGAGGGATTAACAATAGAAGGACTTCCAAGTGACGGGAACCAACGTTCCAAATCGGTCGCAGCCATTTTGAAACCGTCAGGGAATCTGTAAAAAGTTCACGACCATGTTACCAAGGGTCACAATGGCTTTAGAAAATGGTTGTGACCTTTTTAAGAGGTGGCACGCCTGCAGTCACGAAATGATTTTGCGCTCAGCGCGCCTGCATGGGGAACGATGGCTTCTCCTTATGAAGCGGTGGTTGTCCCACTTTTTTCATGTCTTGGACCCCCAAAACGACATGTTTTTGACCACCCCTCCAAATGCATGCGCATGTGCACTCACACACACACACTTGAGATAAACATTTGCATGCTATTCAAAGAAGTGCAGATCTTGTATATCGGCAACCTTTTGTCACTGTTTCTTTCTGAAAGACAGTATGACGCGGTCTAAGATGACCCCATATGGTATTTTCAACAAAGACAAAACATCTCTGTGACGCAGGGACCTTGGTGAAGTCCAGACTTTGGGTTTCTCCATATCCATTGCAGACAGATAGGAACAGACAGGTCTCATTGCCCCCTGCAACGCCCCTACAGAGCGCAGGCGGATGGAATTCGAAGCGACAGCACCCTTAAATCACCATCTTTTTGCCCCATTCCCACAGACTGGCTGTCCCACCTCCTCAGCACTCTGCCCAGACATGAGCTAACACAAGCACATTGCGATTGTGCTGCTCGGGCGCACTACTCGACTTCAATTATCTGTAGCTCTGGATCTGCATTAGAAAGGTGAGGCGTAAGCACATGCAGCGTGTGTGTGAGAGAGAGCGAGATGAATGAGTCAGCTCTGATGCTCACTTTATGGCGTGGCAGTGGCTCAGGAGGCCACTACAGCATTTATGTGTTCCAACCAGTGTATTCAAGACCACCTAAAGCGAGACTGTGACAAGACCAAGACCTGGGGGGGGGGGGGACCAGAACGGGACCGAGACTACAACGAGACTGGAGTGATCGAGACCAAGACCAAGACCAAGACCACAGTGAAGCGAGAACAAGTTGCGTCAAAGCTATGTTCATGCATTTACGCTACAGGTTTTGATTCACAGTGAAAACACTTGATGGTGCTTGTGATCATGGTCTGGTCGCTGGATGACTGTTTGCTTATCTGTTATCTGTTTGCGTGAAATAAATCATGGGACAGTAGGACACAAAAACAGAGCATACACAATCTGAGCATACACACAATGTGGTACAACAGAACAGATTTGATTTGCTGCATACCTTTGTAATATAAAAGTCGACAACAGTAGGCCTATATAGTAGCCTATAGTTCTTGCTCCTGCCTTAATTGTTTACAGTTTGACTGATAGATATGCACATCATCCAGCGCAGCGTTCCGTATGTAACAGCTGTCTTTATAAATGGGCTTCTCCGTCCTCATAATGCAGTGGTTTTTTAACCTTTTTGATTCCAGGGCCCACTATTTCTTCATCATTTGAGCTCCGTACTACCATCTGATGACATTTAGCCCAACAGACCCGGTTTCTTTTGCTTTTTGTCCACAATTCCAGGCTGGATTTCAGAAACAACACAGGCAAACATACAGATTTGCTTGCATTTACACATTAACTCTTTTTGATAGAGACACAGTCAATGCAAAAAGCCTAAATGTTCAGAAGGGGAGAATTTGTTTTTCATACAAAATGAGTTAACAGCACAGGCAGGCATGTCATTATGATATAAATGCTTAAACATGTAGTTAGGTGTCATGTTAGTGCACAGAAGTGAACCTTTCAAGCCAACCAATGTCAATTTGAAGCTACGATTCCCTGCTTTCAAGTGACACGAAAATGGCTTTCATCTCCAAACAGTATAAAACAGGTAATTGAGGTTTCAGCCCACACACAAACACACATTGAGGTTTCAGCTTCGTTGGAGTCCATTAACATTTCATCTCAAAAAATGTAAAACTGGTAATTTGACCCATTAAGTCAAGGCCTGCTGCGGTCGCCCGCCGGGCTCTGTGCTAGTTTGGACATCCATTACCACTACCAAAAAAATGAAGAACATTTAAAGGGATTGTGACATCAAAAACACTTTTCGTTCATTTAGTTTGTTTTAGGGTCTCTTGACAATTTCACAAAAAAATATATGAATATTCAGTGGTTTCTCTTTTTTCCGGACTTTTGTGAATAATTATGCTAATTAGGTCTCATGTTTTTGGCACCAGATGCTGTGACTGAAACAAGTTAGCATGGTAATATACTAATGTTAACATGCTAATGCTAATATGGAAACAGGTTAATGTTAAGTTTTTTAAACACATTTGGAGGATTTGTTAAATTATCTAACAAATAAGGTCATAATCAATACTATAATCCACGAAATGTCTGTCTGTCCGTCCGTCTGAATGAATGAATGTCTGAAACACAAATATCTCCGCGATGGCACCACCAATCGCTATAAGTTTTCACACAGCCGTTCACCATAATATCACGAAGAGAGTGAGAAAGCCCTTTTGCCAAATTATCACACCGTTGATTTATAATGAATTTATTTGTGCGTGACAATTTCCCCATTAGTTTATATGGGGAAAGTGCCCCCGCCCTGTGACACACATCACAAGCGACCGGCTGCCACATTCGCCCGGCCCATCTCTCTCTCTCTCTCAAACCCGATAACTTCTCCACCCACCGCGGCACACTCGATCTTCCCCTAAGTGTTGCGACGTTCGACAACAACATGGAATATAACGATGTCATCCACCATGATTATAAGAGAGGGGAACAGCGCTGACTCGAGTGACACGAGTGAGACATACAACGAATCGCCGATTCCCCATGCAGCCTCGCATTTCCTCAGTGGTTACAGCAGCACCCCAGCTACTCACAGAAAAAAAACATAGTGTCGATTATCTGTCTCACAATGACCGCTGTTCCACAACACAGCGACGACTGCAACGTGCAACTGTACTTTTGCTATGCGTGTGTGCGTGTACACACGCTGTCTCCCTTCGACTCTGCACGAATGGTGCAGCGGTTCAGTGGTTCTCAACCAGTGGTCCTTGAGAGGAATCCAGGTGGTCCCCAGGAAAACTTTTTTCTATGCATGTGTGCGTGTACACACGTGGCGACTCTACACTAACACCGTGGTTTTCAACCAGTGATCTGGGGACCAGCAGTGGTCCCTGAGAGCATTCCAAGCGGTCCCCAGGCTAAATGATGGAAAGTTGGTTGACCAGATGTACTGTAACTATACGCACATGATGCCACAAAGAAGTTAAGAACAGCTGCCACGCAGCACCAGATTACCATTCAGTCATAAAACACAACCAGGTAATCATAGCAGGTCCTGACAACTTATGTTTGAGGAAGATTCAGATAAACAGAGATGAACCCTTGGAACAATACTTCATGATGTCCACAAAAACAACCATTTTTATGCAACAACATTATTTATCACCATTTTTCTGTACGCCTTGCTTTGCCACAACTGATTTACCATACAGTAAAACAATTGTTCTGTGCACTTACATTATTGGAATGATTAGTACATCACATTACCCACGCTTTGCATGATTTGGACTTCACATATTAAACGGGTAAGGTCCTAGTACCTTTAATGAATTCAAGTTAAAACTGTAGTAAACGGGAAGTGAAGAGTGCACAAGAAATACAGTAAGCTACTGATCTGTCCAACACACACACGCACACGCACACGCACACGCACACACACACACACACACACACACACACACACACACCGCAAACACAGGCATGCACGCACACACAAACACACACACGAGACACAAGACACAAACACATTTATAGGCGGCTGGCCTCCTGTGGAGCGACAGCGTAAAAGGTTTCCACTTTGCACAGATAAAGATAATGATCTGTGCTATTTCCGTGATCAATTAGGTGTTTCTGTAATGGCTAGGAGCAGCATGAGGGCCTGCACAGATGTTACAGCATCCAGCCCCGCATCAGGGTGCATCCTTTACAAAGTGATGCTACCAACAACACCTGTGTGTGTGTGTGTGTGTGTGTGTGTGTGTGTGTGTGTGTGTGTGTGTGTGTGTGTGTGTGTGTGTGTGTGTGTGTGTGTGTGTGTGTGTGTGTGTCAATATAACACGCCTGAGCACACCTGTTAAAATAAATATCGATGAAATGAACACTGACCACGTTATGTGGGAACAAAACAAAAAACGTATGATTAAAGAGGAATTCCACCCGTTTTCAACGTTTTGCTATGGCATGAATATATCTTAGAGAGGTTGCGTGGACATGATAAAAATGTCCCCCATTCTGTATTTCCTATAGAAATGGAGGTCTGAAAAAAGTGTACAAATGGAACGAAATGAACCCGCTACGGTCCATTTGTCTCACATTTGTACACTCTCAAGAAACTTTTGAAAATGGGTGGAATACCACTTAAATGTTGTCCTTATTATCAACTCCATCCTTGCTATTCTTGTGGGACGTGAAGAAGGCGGAAGAATAGCTTAAAACACCATAGTTGTCCAGAATAGTCCTTTATTTGAGCACACGGTTTGTTTTGTATTTCCCTAAATGTCCCCCTGCACAATCTGTCACACAAACATCAACACTGAATTTATGAACGGAATAAACCATGAAATATTAAAGACAGCATATTTGCTCCTATCACACAAGGAAGGGCACACAGGACCTCCCAACAGCAGAAATCTCTCTGTGGCTGCAGATCTGCACGTGCACACACACAGACTGCTGGTGCTGCTGCTCTCCACTCTGTACCAAACTCTACCGTAGCCCAGAACCATAGAGCTCCACAGAGTTACGCGAACTCCCCGTGACGACCAACCATCACACTTCTTCATGACTGAAACTGCCCTCTGAGATCGATTTGGTATGTGTTTGTATCTTTGTTTTTACAAGATGTCAATCAGTACTATTTCTATTTCACTGCCTAAGGCTGCTGCTGATGTGGGCATATACTACTGTGGCCAAGCTATTTCAGTAGAATATTATGGTTGACTGTTTATTGTTCATGCAGCAGTGCTGCTCTGGCGCATGGCCGTATAACCGCCACTTATTTCAAGATCTCAAAGGTGGCAACCCTATCCAGGAAAATGCTTAAACAGTGATACCGGCAGTGACCAGCAGGGACACAACACAGTCTCTACTTTGGCATACCTGTGCTGTGGCAGGTGTCTCCGTCCGGGTCCAGTCTCCACCCAGGGTAGCAGGAGCACTTGACGGTGGTCTTGTACTGCTCACACACCTGGCTGCACTTCAGGTGGCGGCTGCAGTAGTCCACCGCCTCACAGGTGTGGTTGTCGGAGTCCAGGTGTAGCCCTGGGGGGCAGGAGCACACCACGCCCTTCCCAGGGGCCACCGTGCACTGGTGGCTGCAGCCGCCCCGCGCCACCAGGCACTGGTCTGGGTAGGAGAAGAGAACCGACGAAAAAAGGTCAGGAGGAATCATTGCTCTCAGAAAAGTAAGTTGAAAATAGATTTTTTGATTACTTCCTGTAAACAAAAAAAATGACATATCCACTATAACATCAATAAATTAAGCCTTTTTTAATACCATTTCTGAATCGTCCGCCACAAACACAGGTGCCTTGACAACAGTCAGAAAAACTCTGTTTTTGAAGCTCCTATGTAATTTTGTTGTCAAAATAATAATTGTTTTGTATTGTGTTTGTTTTTCATGAAGTATTCCTTTAATTAGATCATCTCCCCAAAATCTAGTCTTTTTGACGCTTCTAGGCGCTGCAGGAGGCTTCCAAATAAATCCCTACAAGCTTTGGCAGTGGCTAACAGATAGTCCCGGCGGGAGTATTTCTTAGCCAATCAGGAAGAGCTTCGCTGAGCTGCCTTTGATTGAGGAAAAAGAGAGGACTGATGGAGTCAAATGTAGAGGTGATGGAGGACTATGATTTTTTAAAGGGCCACTGCGGCTACTATGGTTGTCACAGATACTAGGGGCTCCATTTTCGTTACCGCTAAACCCCTTATCCCTTAACTTCTTTGCCTTTTTAAACTATTTAGAAAAAGCATTTTTCAGTGGTTCAAATGGCCGGTCTACATGCTCACAAGGTGTCAATAGATTGGCACATTGAACTATTCCCATTTTTTTTAATAGTAAAAAAAAAAAAAAAAAAAAAAAAAGGGGTTTGGGATAAGGGGTTTAGCATGCAACGAAAATGGAACCCTAGATATTTTCAGGAAGTGGTCAAATAATGGAACGGTATAAGACAAAGAAGAAAAAGAAAGGAAAAAAGAGATTTATTGCTTATATATACTATAATTCCATATTGGCATCCATACATTGTATGGTCTTGTTTTCAAAGACCTGGTTGCTTATTTCTCTCGCAAAAAATCTGTAGTCAGACTAGAACTAACTCTCTCTCTCTCCTGGTGTCCTGCAGTGGTCCCCGCGGGGCCCGGTTAACGTGACGTCGCACCATAAATGAACCCTTGGTTGTGTTTACACACGCTCAACTCACAGAGATTAGGCGCTGTAAGGAGCCTTTCACCAGGAGACCCATTTCTATAACCCTCTAAAGGTGCGTTGGACAAACACTTCCAAACGCTCTGCCCGTCATTCAAGGAAAAAGGGAACGATATTGCCTCACGTTGCCTCTCCTCCTCCCCTCAGGTCTCTGAATCAACAAGACGCAGCCGGGGCTGGTAGTTGTCTCATCTGAGCACGGAGAGAAGAGGAGATATAGCCAGGCGTTCCTCCTGGGAAACGTTCTCGCGTCCCAGGTTATTAAATATGATGAAAAATGAATGTGATGCGCTGGTAGCGCGATGCTGCCGCCTCGCTAGGCTAGGTAACACGTTCTCAACCCACCACGAAGGAGGGAAGAAAGACACAGTACGTCAACTATGTTTCTTTCCACTTAAACGGTTTAGTGGTAGTAGATAAAAAAGAGCCATGATAAAATCTTAAATAGCTTGTGGGTGGCGATATAAAAAGTCATACGCAAACATTTGCAAGACGACGTTTGTTTGCACATTATCAACGTGGCTTATTTATTCGTCTTCCAGAATGGTTGGTTTATTTCCGTTTCTCTCCCTTTCTGTCTTGCCAAGACTGTTGTTGTTGTTGTTACCCTGGTGTAACAAACGAAGTTACTAAGAGTTTGAAAAGTCGTCAAAAGGCCACTGCCCACCCTCTCTCTTCACTCTCCACATTATTTTCTAAATTTTATTATTACTTTTCTAGTGACTCCACTGACCCTGCTCAAAACTCAAATTATTGACTTATAGGAACGCGTCCAAAAAATAGAAATAAAAAACAAAAAACAAAGGCACACTCCTCTTCCCAGCACAACATGCCCACAGTGTTGCCAACTTGGCGAATTTCACTTCCCTCCTCTAGCGACTAATCTAGATGGGTCTTCCGGGTGATTTGGGGACAATCGTGTGACAGTCGCCACAGATGAAACACTATTTTTCTCCATGTTTTCCTCGCTCTGTCTCCATATGCAAGATTCATCCTCAGTCCTCGATCAGTGAGTCAATGACACACATGTCACAGCCGCAATTGTCACGTTCGAACCATCCAGTGTCAGAGTTGCGACATTGAGGGTTCAGAAACTGAGCACTAGATCTGAATAGGGACAAACTAGGGTGAAGGTGGTACATATCGATTTTAAGCATGTGTGCAACATGTCAACTGTTTTAAAGTATTGCACCATAACACCAAGTCTCTGTAATGTTTATGTTGTACTATTACTATAAAACGTTCTAAAATAAAGGGATTTAAGATCAGTAGCTGGGGCGGGCACATATCCCAGCGGTAGCAACTTCTAGAGCCACTAGTAACTTGATTTACTGGGGAGTTGGCAACACTGCGTACCAGGCGCCCAGTGTTTTTTGGCCAATTCAGGGCACTTCAAGCTGTTCTAACGTTTTTTTTTTTTTTTTTTTTTGGAGAAGGAGCATTTATACTCTTTAGCTCTCCCCTGGCTGTGTGTGACAACCAGAACAACGCTGCGATTTAGCCTATATGATTGACCCTAAAGTTGAACCACTGCTACCACAACACCAGAGATGCATGTTGTTTACATAGTTTTTTCGGCGGTAGTTGTGCTAATCAGAACATTGGGAGCACAGCGACGGGTGATGGGTTTGAATGTTGTGTGGGCGTCAGTGGAGGCTATACGTGCGTACGAGCGCTACGGACAGCTCAACAGCCCAGAAATCAATACATCACCAATGTGAATGAGGATAAACACTCAGCATGTGGGATGCAGCAGAGCGGGACGTGGTGGTGTGCGTTCGTTCGTGCTTTTTCAGGCCATGACACTGCGCACACATTATAATTGACATTTGGCATTACATTTTTTTAGCTCGACTCAGTTCCAGAGATTGGCATGCTCACAACATTCTGATCTAAGACGTTATCATTTCTAGCTTTGTTAGGTCATGTTTGACAATGTGGACGTACTTTGTAATAGCTTTACTGTTTTATTTTCCCCTCCACTTCTTTTTTGGATTTTTTTCAACCATACTTTACATTACACAAACAAGTAAAATATACCCGTGCCATCACATATGCCAAGTGAGAAAATGCCATTTCTTATGCATTTGATGGTAATGTATGATTAGAGGCATTTTGTTCCAAAATTGGTTGGTGGCGCTCTACAGGACAATGTGAAAAGGGTGCGACTATATGTGTCTGCCTAGTAGGAAAGCATGTTGAAGATTGCATGTAAATCATTCACGATGTCATGCTTTTTGTTCAAACCGTTGTAGACCGTTCTTCACCGGTTGCTACTAACTTAACCATAACCCTAAACATAACCTCAGTAAAACCTATGTCTAAATCTAACCATAACCCCGACCGTTAGGCCAACTGCTGCGACCATTGGCCGATTGATAAATCAGTTGAGACTTTGGGCCATCAGGAAATGATTATGCACTTATACTTCATATTGACACTCACCACAGATGGGTCCTTCGTCTGAGCGGTCAGGACAGTCCACCTTGCTGTTGCAGATCTTATCAGGTGTGAGGCAGATGGAGGAGTCGTTGGCACAGGGGTATTTGGGCGGCTTGCACACGGCCGTCTCACAGGACTCTTCATCGGAGCGGTCCTCGCAGTCGATGTCGCCGTCGCACACCCAGCTCTTGGTGATGCACTTTCCTATATGATGGAAACCGGCATGGAAAAAAAAACATTTAGCTATGGTGCATTTATCTGTAGCGTATATATCCAAGTCGTGTTTTCATAAATTGTGGATCATTCACCCAACACAATCACTGCTATTTCTGAAGATCTATGCCAATCAAACATACTTACGCCCCCCTCCATTGCCTAAGATCTCTGGCAATCTTACATGAATAGTCCAATTGTTTGATACTGACCTAAGGCTAAATTCTTGCTGCTCGGCTCTGAGCAGTCACTTAGTGGCTCTATGGAGGCTGCAAACTTACTCAGAGGTAAACACACATACCAAGAGAGCCTCTCCAATGTTGAAGTGGTCAGCCCTAGTATAGGGGGCCGGGGCTCTAGTGTGAACTGCAGGCACCCCGTGAATTTTGTACCGCTATTTTGTATTTTATGACCACTTGAGCCCCACCGTCCTTTTTTTCTGGGGCACCACTGTAGATGGAACAGGGCATACTTTACATTACAGTACAAAGTAAAGTCTGGTGCCTGAAGTTTACAAGCACATAAACGAGTAAAATATACCTGCGCCGTCGCATTTGGCATGTGAAGAAATGTTTTTCTTAGTTGCAGAATCGCTCCCTTAAAATAAAGAAAACATGGGCTGGGTATTAAAGCAAAAGAGTGAAAACAATAATAGTAATGATTATAAATAATGAAAAAGCCAATTTCCGTTTTCCTGCAGGAACCTCAAATGAACAAACTGCATCTCGGCGTTGTTGCTAAAAGAAATGCTCCACTTGATGTGGAATTCTACAGGAGATCAATACGCCCTTTCCTTCCCCTGACGGCTGCCCACCGGGGTAATGTGAACCCCCTCCCACCACTAGTGTACGCGCAGAGGCAGCATAAAGAGGAGGCAGGTGGAACCAGTGAAGGGGATGGGAAGTATAAACAAGTGCCGCTATGCCAGGGTGTTTCATTGCTAATGCAGTGTGCCAGGTGAAGCTTGGATCGCGGCACATCCCCCCATTTTACAGGCTCTCCATCAAAGCCGCTGCCGTGGCTTAGTGAAGGGGCTCCCTGCTGGTTTATTACCTGGTGCTGGAACAGTGCAAAACCAACAAAATGCTGCATGAGGTTTTCAGAGAGCTATGGGGAAAAAGCATGGGGAATCCTGTGAGATTCTCCAGGAAAGGAGAGATCTGGTCGCGACCAATGACCAGGTTGCGAATAGGTCCAGAGTAGTTGCTTACTAGTTGCAACCAGATAGCACTACCTTCTGGTTGTGACTAGTTGCTAGCTGCAACCTGGCTGTTACTAGTCGTAGGACCATAAGAAAAATAGTCATGGCCAGGTTACAACTAGTTACTAGTCACAACCATAAAAAATAGACTAGACCAGGTTGCAACTAGTTACTAGTCACAACCATAAAAACTAGACCAGGTTGCAACTAGTTACTAGTCACAACCATAAAAAAACTAGACCAGGTTGCAACTAGTTACTAGTCACAACCATAAAAAAAACTAGACCAGATTGCAACTAGTTACTAGTCACAACCATAAAAAACTAGACCAGGTTGCAGCTAGTTACTAGTCACAACCATAAAAAACTAGACCAGGTTGCAGCTAGTTACTAGACACAACCATAAAAAACTAGACCAGGTTGCAGCTAGTTACTAGTCACAACCATAAAAAACTAGACCAGATTGCAACTAGTTACTAGTCACAACCATAAAAAAACTAGACCAGGTTGCAACTAGTTACTAGTCACAACCATAAAAAACTAGACCAGATTGCAGCTAGTTACTAGTCACAACCATAAAAAATAGACCAGGTTGCAGCTAGTTACTAGTCACAACCATAAAAAAACTAGACCAGGTTGCAACTAGTTACTAGTCACAACCATAAAAAACTAGACCAGATTGCAACTAGTTACTAGTCACAACCATAAAAAATATTCACGACCAGGTTGCAACTAGTTACTAGTCAGGACCCTAAAAACTAGTAACGTCCAGGTTGCAACTAGTTACTAGTCAGGACCCTAAAAACTAGTAACGTCCAGGTTGCAACTAGTTACTAGTCAGGACCCTAAAAACTAGTAACGTCCAGGTTGCAACTAGTTACTAGTCGGGACCATAAAAAACTAGTAACGACCAGGTCGCAACTAATTACTTACTATTTGCGACCATGAGAAACTACTTTCGACCAGGTAGTTTCGTCATAGGCTGCTACTGATCTGGCTGTCTCTCAGATGCTGTCTACTGTATGTGCATGTGTTTGTGTACAGGTCTATAAGTGCGTTTTAGGCCATTAAAACAACGCAAAAGGACTGATGCAAAAGCATCAGTCCTTTTAGACATCGATGTGGGTATTAACCTCGCTAAAAACGCCTGGCCAAGGTTTTTTTTTTTTTTTTTTTTAGTAGATATAGCACTATACATTATATATACTGTATGCACACATAAATTAGACTATTGATTTTCTACGCATGCATGTTCTTAGCTTTGTATGATATGCATTAACTTAATTACTTTGTAAGAGCATCTGCTAAGTGCCTAAATTATAAATTGTAAATTCATGTCAACTAATTTCTATGCATATGATGTACCGGCATGTTTTTTCTTTTGTTCGTGCTTAAAGAGGTCCCCAATTATCACTGTTGTTCTTCAGAGCTGGAGCTCTGAAGAAAATCATTGACATGGTGAAACACAACTTGATGATGTCATTATTTCCCAAATCTCCATTTCTAGGAAACACATAATATAGGGACGTTTTTTATTATTTCCATACAACATCTCCAAGGTACATTAATGACATAGTAAAATGTTGAAATGGGTGAAATTCCCCTTTAATGTAATGTGAAACACAACTTGATGACATCATCAAGTTGTGTTTCACCATTTGGATGATTTTTATTTTAGGATTATTTTTCTGAGAGTGTACAAATGGAACCAAATGGACCTGTTCGTGTTCATTTGGTTCCGTTTGCACACTTTCAGAAAACAAAGTCTTGAAAATGGATGGTCCAGGCACCTATCTGTCAGGCTAATCCAGCCTGACGGCGTGCCGTGTGTTTGAGTCCCGACCCTTTGGCTGTGTGTCTTCCCACATCTCTCTCCACCTTCCCTGTCAAACTACTGTTAATCTATCGATTGAAGGAAAAGGGCAGCTACAGCTCACAGTGTGTCACTATGTGACACGTTGCAAGCTTGCATCTGCTATTTTTGAACATTATGGTGGGGAATGGAGACTTGTAGAATGATTTTAACCAGGCCCGGATGTAACATTTCCCAAATGGGGGGGCAGGCGAAAATGACACGAGGGTGAAAATGGTATGCGGGGAGCTTCATCGCCTGTGTCGCGATGAAGCTCCCCGCATACCATTTTCATTTAAATTCTTAATTTAAATGTCTTGTACATTTATATCTTGTACACGGCTTACATTAGGCAAGTAAAGAATCAATAATACCATCAGTTGTCGTTGAAGTTGCAACAGACATGCAGCATGCATAAAGCTAAAGGTCTAACTCAGAGAGTTTTCTGTTTTCAATGATGGAATGTTGGTTTAGTGGTGCCACAATTGTAGTTTAGTTTGTAGCAGTATTAGGGTTCCAAATTATTTCAAATATAAGCACTTCAATTTGAAATAACTTTGAAATTTTAACCCAAATCTCATATTCTGGGGGTCCCTGGCAATAACATTCACTGTGACGGTACCACCAGGCGAAAAACAATCCTTCAGTTGTTCATAACAAGCCCCCCCCAAAATCTCCAGCTATCCCTCACGCGGTGCACGCTCGCACCTTTCGGCACACACCATTTTCCTGCGTAAAATACACAATAAAGATCCATCTAATCGAACAAAATAATTCACTATCTGGGAACGTAAAATCAATTTGCCACTTGTAAACTGCGGAAGTAAGTAATGGGAGCTCAGACGTTTTTCCATTTTTCACCAAATTAATTTGTTTTGATTCATTTGACGTGTCAGCAGCGCGCGGTGCAGCTCAACAACAGCGGAGTAGAGGGGGAGGCTCATCACACAGCACTATGCCGCTGATTTACTGGGTTTCAGCTAGTGTTCATTTTAGACTCGGGTTGCCTCTGGTTTTCATCACCCCAAAGACATCATCCAGCAACATTTCACCACATGCCTAATGGTATGTAAATGTTCCAATATGTTAGACTTTTACCGTTTATACCTACAGGAGGCAAATACTGTACCTTCTTTATAGGTTTTTTTACTCTACATTGGGGGGTTTTAACTGATTTAGGTCCAGGCAAAGACCAGCGCTATTGTGTCTTGTGGGAGACACACTAGTGGTGGAATAGCACTACAGTCCTGCATGCCTCAAAACAAAGATATGGGAAAAGAATTGAGGCCTACTTGGCTTTTGTTCAAGCTGTATAGGCTACATTTCATTGGTTGTGTGAAACATTACGATTCATGAATAAAGCACTTTTAAACTCAAGTAGCCAATGAAATGAAATGGCCAATGAAAAAGAGAACAGGGGAAAGACCTAGGTCGCAACCATTTTTTAAAAAGGGTCGCAATGGCGGACACTAAAGTGGCCGCACACTTTGTATAGGTCGCCCTATGCCTAAGCCTAACCTTAACCCTACCTAACCTAACTAAAAAAAAAACAAAGAAAAAACAAAGATTTCACTGGAAAATTAAAAATATATACTTTTATTTTCCAGTGACCGACCACCACGCTGTTGTTGCTACCCATTTGGTGCCTTTAGATATTTTAGGTTAGATGGAATCGGCACCTTAAGAAATACTACCTTTTTTCCCTCCTGCAATTCAGGTCTGGTGACGCTGCCTCTGGTGACATCAGTACTGGTTGAAAATCTGATTAGGGCAGCTGATTGGCCAACAGCCCTGTCACTCAACAGTGTCAAACGACAAACATGGCAGCCCACCACTGCAGTGAATCGCAGCCATATAAATCTGTCTATTAAACCGATCTATAGCATCAGGTTTCATAAACATCATCATCCAACATATTTTACTGCTTCTCTTCACACGATAGTAGTGCTCACCGCTCATTGCCTGTGTTTGTTTGGTTAGCAAGCGGGCTATCACTTTGGCCACATGAAGGACAACAATCAATCAACCAATGGCTTACCTGTATCTTTGCAGGTGAACTTGGCCTTGGGGTCACACATCCTCTTGGTGCCCTCGCAGTCGGCCTCGTCGCCCCCGTCCTCACAGTCCTTGTCCCCGTCACACCTCCAGCGCTCTGGGATGCAGGTCCCATCGGTGAGGCAGTGGAACTCCTCCCCGCTGCACTCGATGACGGAGGGCAGCACTGGAACAACACAGGAGGAGTTTACACTATGCTGAACAGGTGCTCTGGCACACAGCTGGCGACAGGGGCGGATCTAGGCATGGGCATGGGGGGCAGTGCCCCCCTAAATACCCAGTCTGCCCCCCCCCAAACACGATGCCATGCAAAACAACCCAAGATATTTCAAATTAAAGTGCTTCTATTTAGAATGATTTGAAACACTACTACTGCTACTAACTACAATGTTGGCACCACTAAACCAACAGCATTTCAGCATTGAAAACAGAAAACTCTCTGAGTCAGACCTTTAGCTTTTAGCCGCCCCCATACCATTTTCTCTTGCCCCTCCAACATGTTCTCTTGCCCCGCCAAATGGGACATGTTTATCCGCCCCGGCTGGCGAAGCCACACACACACACACACACACACACACACACGGTACCGTCTGTACCAGGCAGAACACTCCCATCTCCATAGTCTACCGTTTGTTTTTATATACGAATACCCTACTTCATTGTACTGTACAGACCGTAGCTTATGACAGCTCAACAAGCTCTACAAGGTCAAAATGTTACGTAAAGTGACATGTTTTGAGCTTCTGGATGTGCAGTTTTGGACGTAATTGTGAGGTTTCCATTCGACAAGAGACAAAAATGTGAAAAATCACAATCTCTATTCCCCCACGGCCAGTTGGTTCCCAAGCTGATTTTCCTCTTGCAGAGCCCCTGGGAGCTTACAGGTGTGGTGTGCACTCACACCCTACTGTGTGTGACTATTAGTGACACAATATTGGGCAAGAGCATGCATCTCAGTAGTATTTGAAAGATATTTCAAATTAAAGTGCATTACATTTAAAATGATTTGAAGCATTACACTACACTACTAATTACAATTGTCGCACCACTAATTTTGTCATTCAAAAAGAAAGATTTCGGATTCAGACCGCTTTATGCATGTGTGCCTGTTCAACAACAACAATCGTGTGCGTCACAGAACTAAAGAAAATATATAAAACAGAAGATAGACTTTGTGTTAAGATAGATAACCAAGTCAAAATGCATAGTTATCTGTTCAATGTGGGGGTTTAGGGTGAATTAAAAATGGCATGGGCTGCCTGCCCCCCAAATGGGAAAGCTTATATCCGGACCTGGCTGGCAATATAGCCGCGGTCTGCATGTCGTCATGAGCCCTCACTGTGCAGTCAGTACTGCTCTATGGAGCTGAGACACGGCCTCTCAGAGCGCACAAGGCAAGGGCCTTGGTCTTTTGTCTACACAAGCACGCTACGAATGACACGCGGACAGACCACATGAGAAATGTGGTCCTCTACGGTGACCTACCAAGGGTCACAGACGAAGTCAAAGCGATAAGCATGAGGCTCACAGTGCACTGCATCAGTCACTCGGAACCGGAGGTACTATGGGAGCCAACAACCCAGGGAGAAGACTAGAAGTGATGCACCTATAGTACAAATAGAAGCACCAGCGTTACAGCACATAGGAAGGAGAGTGCGGGGAGCAGCAGGGCCAGATGCAAAATGTCCCATTTGGGGGGCGGGGGGGCAAGAGAACATGTTGGAGGGGCAAGAGAAAATGGTATGGGTGCGGCTTCATGAAGACACACCCATACCATTTTCAGTTACAGGACTTTTATTACGCAATTAAGCATCAATAATAAACATCAGTTGTTGTTGAAGTTGCAACAGGCACGCAGCATGCATAAGGCTAAAGGTCTGACTAGGGCTTTCTGTTTTCAATGATGAAATGCTGTTGGTTTAGTGGTGACACAACTGTAGTTAGTAACAGTAGTAGTGTTTCAAATCATTTTAAATATAAGCACTTTAATTTGAAATATCTTGGGTTGTTTTGCATGGCATTGTGTTTGGGGGGGCAGACTGGGTATTTAGGGGGGCATTGCTACCCCCCCCCCCCCCCCATGCCTAGATCTGCCCCTGGGGAGCAGTGACTCAAGAGTTCCGAGGTAGTGTTTGCCAGTAGTCTTGCCACAAGCCTCCACTTTACATTGTACCCTCTTCTGCCTTTGGCCTGTCATTCAAAATAGGTGGATGTCCGTAGCGGTGCGAGCCGTGCGACATAATGAGGCAATAGCCATCAGAATACAGCCAGCGCATCAGGGCTCTACGTGATCAGCAATGGATGCCTTAAGTAAATGGAGCTGAATTTCAGATTCACAACGTCACAGGGGACCAGGAGGGTACTGAGTTACCAGAGCAACAATACAAGGTAAACAAAGTCCGATGTTGAATATAACAAACGGCCATGTATAAAATTGTAATGCAAATGGCTGTGTGGAGAGGTGGAGAATAGATTAGCTATAGCTTAGATACAAATATGTTCATAGGTTGCAGCCAAAAAGTTGATATTATTTTGCATACAATTATATTTCGCTAAGTGACAAACTAATGTAGTATTTGCTGAATACCACTGCACCAAAGGCAATTATTGCTTTCTCATAATATTTGGGAAAATAAAAGAGGCCTGTGCACAGATGGTTGCAATAAATCTAACGTGTCAGAACCGAGAATGTATTATTAGTCACCATGACACCGAATCATTTCTTTTGTTCTTCGGTAGAAGTTATTACAAATAACCAGATCCATTTCTACTGCATCAACTGTACTGGAGATTAAAACAGCAGTGTGAGAATCAGACATGAGACAGAAATAGGCCTGTAATGGAGGTTGGTTTCATCTATTCTCTTAGACCTGAGGCCCATGCTAAAAATGCCCTCTAAATCCTAATATTTCTGGGCAAAAGAAAAGGGGAACAAAAAAAAAAAAAAGAACAAAAACGAATTACACTATGCTGGTACACCAGTGGCGTTTCTAAGCAATTTGGAGCCCTAGGCAAGATTTTACCCCTTACCAAATGGACCCTTACGGGTCCATTTGGTAAGGGGGGGCTCCAGGGAAAATCTCCTGTAAAATGGCACCCCTCAAGGGATAAAATTAACAATTTCTAAACTGAAGAACATATTGTGTGTGTTTTAAATGTTCACTTCTAGTTATAGAGGACAACTATAATGTATTTATCCATATTTGGCTATCCTTTTAAAGCATGTCTGGTGGTCGCCCCTTCTCCTCGCCCCCCTCCCCTCATGGTCGCCCCCCTCCCCCCATGGTGCCCTAGGGAACTGCCTAGTCTGCCTAATGGCAAAAACGCCTAGTGCTATACATGCCAGTGAGCCACTAGATATACTGTATGTGTTTTGGGCAGTGAAACCTCGCACATATAGAGACTACCAGTGCATATAGGAGGGGTGGAGACGACGCTGAACGGTGGGTTGTCGTTTGTGGTATTACACACGGAATACATGTTTTTTTCAAGTTAATTTCATCAAAGAAACATTTAGAGACTAAAGACTCCATTTTCGCCATGTGCTAAACCCCTTATGCCTAAACGTCTTTGCCTTTTTTACTATTAAAAAAAAAAAAAAAAAAAAAAAACGATTTTGAATAGATCAACTATCCAGTCCACATTGACAACTTGTGAGCTTGTCTTCTGGCCTTTTTAAATATTAAAATGTTATTCACAATAATAAAAAGGCAAAGAAGAAGAAGAAGTACAAATATTCACTTCTTGCATAAAGTTGACTTGAAAAAGTTTGAGAATCTCTGGCCTAAACATCAACATTTGGGAAGCAGACTCAAATAGGAAATTACAATTTAGAAACAAAGTCTTGGAGATCGCCTATTTTTTTTTACTTTTGCAAGACAAAAGTAGGACATTCATTTTTTACGGAGGAAAAAAAATACATATAATAAGCCGAAATACATGGAGATACAAGTTTTCGGCCCGACAGCAACAAGACTGTTTGATGAATAGTCTCCACATTCTAGTGACAAGCTAGCGAGCTGTGAGTAGTCTGACTCCAAGGGTTTCTGAGGCAATTAAGACAGATTAAAAGATATCACTCTCCATGCTGCATCTCTCCTATGGACGGACACACCAGATAAGATAGGTCACGTGCACAGCTTGAGCACTTAAGGTCATCGGAGCTGGGGCTGATTAGAATTAGCATTGAAGTCATAATTATAGTGTCTTGGTGGCTGCAACTGCTTTGAATTGCAAATTGCAAAATGACTATAGCATGAGGTTTGATCATGAGTGTTTTCAAAGAAGCGGAATTTTACAGCAAGACAATAGAGTTTCCAAAGTAACAAGTCGGGCGTGTAATAAGGACTAGGAAAAAAAACATCAATAATTACAAAGTTCTAGACTTTGTCTAGTGCATGTCAAAGTCAGAAGTGAATAAAATCTGAATAAATAATCAAAAGAAGTGCCAGAGGTACTGCATGTGCCTCCCTTCTCCTATGAGGTGTAACAAAAGCTGCAGACTCATTTTAATTTAGTTTGATATTTCTTTAAGTCAGTGGTTTTCAAAAGTTTTGGAACCACTGATTCAACCAAATAAGCCCTCTAGTGTTAGACTCTTTCTTAAGAGCATCTGGTAAATGCTGAAATTGAATTTTGAGGCTGTTGAAAATAAAGAGTTAATTAGTTAAATTAATATTTTTTGTTAAATTAAATTAATGTGATTTAAAAAAAAATAACACAATTAACTCATGTGCACACTGACTCAGCATTTTCCCATTGAATAAAAAAATAAAGAGATCTTTTCTTCTCAGTTTCCGTTTCTTTTTTAAATGTTGATATCCTGTACAGGAAAACATAGCATATTTTGGACATAGTTCTAATGGTGATTAATCATGATTAAATTAATTTGAAGCTGTGGTTAATTTGATTAAAATTTCAAAAATCATTCAACTGATTGTTATGCATATGCATCTTTCTCCCAGATAACCTTTAGATTATGTGTTGAAGTGGTTACACCTAAGCGATAAAATTATAGCCAGAAAGGATATACACTATTAATATACAAAAAATAGAAACAATCACATACCTACAGTATGTATTCCCTTATGGCCCATCCTAGTTTCTATAAAAAAAAAAGGTTAAATGTGTGTCTTTCCTACCAGCGGAAATGCCTCCACACGTGGTGTTTTCGTCACTGAAGTCCCCACAGTCGTTGTCGCCGTCGCAGGCCCAGTGGTCAGGGATGCAGCGGCCGCTGGAGCAGCGGAACTGAGCGTTGGAGCAGGAGTGGACGCAGCCTGTCTCATCACTGCCATCTCCACAGTCATCGTCTGGACACACATTGAACACATTGTGTAGATTCTTTAAAATGAAGTCATTCAGATGATTAGATAAAATTTAACTCGAGAGTGTAAAATGGTTCCTTTTTACGATCTCAAGAGTTACAGATCTATAAGGATTTGGTTTGGAACTGTCCATCATTTAGCTGGGGACCACCTGAAATCCTCTCAGGGCCCACTGGTGGTCCCCGGGCCACCTGTTGAAAACCCCTGCACTAATACTTAACCACTTTGGCCCTGGGATCAAAAATTCAGGGGCCTGCCATTAACACGATAAGCACTCCGGAACCATTAGTGCCCATCGAATCAGTGCGTGCGATGATCGTTTCCATCCGGCCGAGTTACAGACGCACATGACGTCGCCAGGCTTCATCTTAGTGTAGTAGTGGCTAAGATTCGTCAAAACAAAGAACCAACAATGGGCAATAAAGGTAGGTGACTAATGATAGCGCCGCTATGAGCCGTCCATAACAAGCACCTTTATTAGAATTATATAGCTTTTGATTTAGATCAGGAGTTAGTAGTGCTCAAAGAGTGCGCAATGGATGACACTGTGTATAGTGTTTAATAGAGAACCAAGGGAGGAGGACGACTAGCCGATCACGTGACTGCAAGGGCCTCTGGGAAACTGACTTCAATGCAGCCCCATTGCAAAGTCTATGGGGCTTGTTGTATAATGTGGCATTGGCCGGTGTTGTAATGTTCATGAAGGAAGGCCCGGCTTCCACGTGGACATAGTGACGCGGATGCTGTGTTATGACGACGTAAACAGAAATCGAGTCCATCATGTGGCACTCTGTGGATCGCTGTGGCTCAAAGTGGATGGAGGTGCAACAGTATCCCTCTATGGTATTCCTCCAGCATTTTAGATACACACTTGGTTTAGTGAAAGAGTAAAGGGACTATTTTAAGCAACAAAAAGAAAAAAAACATAGATCTAGTCGAAAAACACATTGGCACTCCACTCCAAAGGTAATCATTATTATAAGCATATGAATAACATGCTTGTTAAGCCATAAAGCAGCTAATTAAAGTGGTATTACACAATTACAATTCAACACTCTTCTGTTGCTAAATTCAATATTTACTTATGTCATGATTAATTTGATCAGTCACACTCAGAGCCTATTCAAATCCCCACATTTAACCACACCGTGCTCATTGGAAATACACACACAATGTCCTGGTTCGGGTGGTGACATATCCTTCTGTCAATTAGTTATTCCATGCATGAATTATGGACCTGATGCAACATCACATTATACAGAGAATATTAACACAATACCAGTGACGATAACGAAGGCCCTGGTGTGCTAAAGTGGAATAGACTCATTCAAGGGCTTGAAATATTGTTCAAATGAAGAGAGATACATAAAGACAAATTGCATGAGGGGGTGTCCTTGTCGCCAAATATAGTAGTCAATACACAACAACACACATTTCTACAAATACTAATTGACACCCATTGAGTGTCCATGATCTAGGACAGGCGTTTTCAACCTTTTTCACACTAGGGCCCACTATTTATTCAGAATTTGAGCCACAGACCAACATTTGATGACATTTTAGCCCCACAGACCCCAAAACTAAAGATTTCGTTTTGCTTTTGTCCACAATTCCAGGCTGGATTTCGGGGAGAAAACAAAACAGGCAAACATACAGATCAAAATGACCATTAATCTTCTACATTCTCTAGTTGTGTAGACTTGGGGCTAATTCAGATGATGAATATTTTTAACTCTTGAGAGCGTAAACATGAAACCAAATGGACCCGCAAGGGTCCATTTGGTTTCATGTTTACGCTCTCAAAGAGTTACATCCGGTTAACCAACTTTCCATCAGTTTGTCTATTGAAAAGGGAGAGTTCTCATTCTAAAAGGGAAAGTTCTCATTCTACCACTAGACTTCTATCACCACAGCACTTCTGTATTCAATCGATCAAACAGTGTTGTGCTGTTTTGTTGTGTGAACCATGAATAACACAGAGGTGGACAGAGGTTTGTTTACCTGAATCGCAGTGCCATTTCACACTGATGCACCGGCCGTTGGAACAGCTGAACTGGGTCAGGGGCTCACAGGTAGGAAAGGCTGCAAAAAAAGTATAGGAACAAAGTTCAGATTTAAAAAGGTAAAGGAAAGCAGCTGCGCTCTCTGTCACAAACAGACGCGAAACTAAACATCGATTCAAACCGAGACGCCAAAGATTGATCAATATATTTTGTGTGATTTATCCTTAAACTGGGGTTTTGGCTACACATCTATGGATCTGCTGCAAAACAGATATTTCCCTCCTCTGCCCACATGACAAAGATATCTGCATCCACACCACACAAACTCTTTCCACAAATCCATTGAACACAGGAGAAAATCACTGCAGTAGCAGCAAGTTAAAATTGTTGCCTATTTGCTTTACACTTATGATGTGCTAAATACATACACCATGTTCAGGCTTCACCCTCCACATCAATAAATACAAATTCAAACCACTGTGGACCCACTGGACCAGTCGGCTGATATTATTGGATGCTGCATACAGAGCCTCTGCTTGCTGGTGGCGTGTTGCAGTTGATGCAACAATAAGTAATTAATACAGTGATATAAAAACATGTACAATCGCACAGATATCTGTGTACTTTACACTTACAGGCACAACCTGCATTTATAATCTATATGTTATAGCAGTAATTATAAGCTATAGTTATAGCAAAAAATATCCGTCTTGCATGACTATACATGCTCCACTGCTCAGGATATTTTGGAAAATATTCACTAATTCATTAGTCTCCAAAAACCTCTGTTTGAGCAGATGAAAATGCTGTTTGTGTGGGTTGATAGGCTCAAACGCACAAAAAAGTAATTTGGAAAAATATCCATGGACGTGTATCATTTTGAAATAAAGATTTTTTTTTTTTAATATTTAATAGCCGATCTATGAGCTCAAAGATAAGGGTGGCACGAGATAGGGTCCCATAATTATGCAAAGCACGACTCCATTCCAGTGGAATGGACTCCAAATCCATTCCATTGGTAGAAAGGCTTGTGTACATTTGCATGTCTCAACCATGCTGTGACTGACAGGATGACAGCTCACACTAACATTAAGCCCACCAAGACCGCTATCTTGGCAGCATGCGGGTCACGTCCTAAGTATATTTTTCACACCTACTGCATATGACTACCGTAATGTTTCCAAAAAAAATATTACTGCCATGACATGGACTTTTATATTATGTCATGTCTATACCATGGTTAATTCATACAACACAATAATAACTATACAACACAGCAAGTATACTAATTACCAGTCTGGGGGAAGTTGATTTTAAAAAGTAATGAGTTCAAATTAAGACATTACTTTATTACGAAACTACATCAGCACTTGGTAGAGTGGAAGCTTGCGCACAAGCAGGCCATGGCCTACTCGTGCGTGAGCGGAGTGGGCTAATACTAATGACATTAGCTATCAAGGTCAATACCCAGTCTAATTACCCTACATTATCCTATGTTGACAAATCATCATCATGATGATTATATGACGTTATGCCCTGTGGAAGACACTTTCTGTTGCTCATGTGGAATGTGTTTCACTCTAGGAGCGCAACCATGTCTTTTTTTCTTTCTTTCTTTTTTTTTTTTTTTTTTTTACATTATTATGCAATACGGGTAACTACTAACTCACTTACTGACACACAATGGGAAAATGCTAATGATTATTTACAAGTTGCTCCCAACACTGCTAATTAGCAAGGTGGGGCCTTTGGCTATCATGTACAATGACAGCATTGTGGAAGACTTCTTCAGCCCTCACAGGTGACCTGTGGCAAGGGGGAAATATATTGGTATGCTAATGGCGATTCTAGTGTATGAAAGAAAGCAACCGTGATGAGAGCTGGTGTCAACGATATCGCGGCTGACAGTCATGTGCAGTAATTAGTAAACACACATTTAATTGGGAGCAGGGTTCTCATTTCACAGCAGTCAAGTCAAGTCTGAATACGAAACAAAGCTGAACTCCCTCAAGCCATGACAGTCCCATTGGCCTTCTTGATACCTTGTCTGCCTTTATTTGTTAGGTGTGTGATGCCATCAAAAGTTTGTTCGCCCCATATTCTCACGTAATGAGCTGTGGCTCAATGAGAACACCATAAATAATATAAATAATGTTTCATCACATCAAGCGAGGGCTTTGTATGCTATTGCTACAGAGACAAGCAGTCCCGCCCCTTTAGTGACATCAGCCCGTGGCCCAGAAATGAACTCCCTCATTCATTTTTCCCCAAGACATTTCCTAAATGTTTTATATAAAGATATATAATATAAATGTTTCATATAAAGGCAATTTTTTTTCTACTTCTTACCAAGTAGATATTGTGTGATAATATTGTGCGTGTTGTCATGATTTGTCACAGTCCGAGTTGGCTTTGTCTGTTGTGTAATCGTCTTTACTGTATATAATAAACATTTAGGAAAAGTCTGAGGGGGAAATTATTTCTGGGCCATGAGTGATGTCACGAAAGGGACGGGACTGCTCAGCTCTATCGCCTACAATAACAAATAAACAAAGACGAATCAAAAGCACAAAAGTATAACGGATAAGGAGATGCATTATGAAATGTTGTACAATGTTGCAATAGATTGCGACCTGCATGTGGGCTATTTCAGGCATGCGCCACGGCCGTACGACTAAGTATAAATAGGCTTTCGGCTTAAAGAGGTTAAAGGAGCCGAGATTTAGCTGGGAGCGAGATAGAATATTGACAGTAGCCATGTTAAATTCATGTGGAGAGATCAATCCAGAGGCGATCCATAGGCTCAAACCAGGAGTAACAAAGATAAACCCTTTTTTTCTGCTTCAGTTAAAAAAAAAACAACTGAATGAGTTTTTTTTTTTTTTTTACATTAACCTTTTTAGCTTGTAGATATTTTCAGTGGAGAAAAGTAACATCATATCTTGTAACTTGTGAGTATGCACATACTGTATGCTATCTAAATGTTTGAAAAGGAGTGGGAGAGATGGTATGGTGGCTTGCTGTCTACAGTATACAGGTCCATCTCAATGAATTATTAGACTATTGAGTAAAAAGCGTAGTTTTGGCTCTGTGGGCAGGTGCCAATTGCTGCTGGAAAATTAAGATCAGCATCAATGTAAAGCTGGTCAAAGTACAAAGCCACACAGCTTAGATTGTAGAGATTGTAGAGACTGGACATGGCAAAAAAAATACGCCATGTTATCATCTGGTGTTGATCCACTTGCAGTGAAAACAAAAGTTTCAACACATCCGTCTTTTTAGAGAAGCTTGTGCTTCAGTATGTTGACAAGTTTCAGGGAGATTCCTTTCCAGCTGGATTTGGCACGTGCCCACAGAGCCAAAACCACTAGTAGCTGCCGTAGTGATCATGGTACTGCAATTAACTGAACACTACAGAGAATCTGGACTGTATTGTCAAGACGAAGGTGTGAGACGTATAAGACCGAACAATGCAAATTAATTTACAGCTGTTATCAAAGCAAACCTGGGCTTCCGTAACACAGTGGCGCAGGTTGATTACCTCCATGCATCGCGCCACTGATTAAATAATTTGTTCAAAAGTAGCTCCAAGCAAGTATCAACTGCATACTTTAATATACTTTTCAGATATGCACAACTGATTGAGAATATATTAAAGTTTCACTTTTTGAATGACAACATTATGGGATTATGTCTCCAAGGTGCTTTACGTAATGCATTATACCCATCCACACACAAGCCATGCAAGGTACCAACCACCACATCAGGAGCATGTGATGTTCAGTGGCTTGCCCACGGACACTTGGTAATGTACATAGACAGGAGGAGCCCGGATTCGAACCACCGGCCCCGCAGATCATTCGACGATCTGCTCTACCCCCATGTTATAATCAACAGTGATACACAATGGTATACACAATGCAGCCAACACAACCTAGAATTATGATTAGCAGCTGTACATTCAAAAATAATTATCTGTACTTTCATTCATTTTCAATCAAGGGGCTTAACGAGGCATTCATCTGTAAGTAATTAGCATTACGTTTAGTGTTTTTTTTTTTTTTACATCCCCGCTCCATATTCCCTAATTATCAAATCACATTGTACATCAAGAGAGTCATCTTTTCTTGTTTTGGTAATGCAAACAAAAGTTTGGGTGCAAGAAAACAATGATACAAAAATATCAAATATGTGCAGCCAGTCACTAATGTTTACTGCTGCGATTAATGTAGCTACAGTAAAGGCAGGAGGCAAGAAAGGGTGTGGTCCAACACTGATGGAATTTAATATATCCAGAAATTAAGAGCTAGAGCCTGACCAATATCGACATTTTGGGAACGAAACGATAACAGACACGATAAAGGTACACAAAAAACGATAACCGATTTGCACCTGATATAGGTTTTGTCTTTAGCTAGAATGAAAATAGACCTTTTTTAGATTTTGTGCTGCTATGCTTATGCAGTTGTACAGTCACATTGACAGGTGTAACACATGCGACTTGCAGCATTACAATGATAATTTGCATATTGGCCAATTCAGAAGTTCAGGTTGGGCTGAGGGAGTGAATGACGGCAAAGGTTTATTCCTAGCTAGGCAAATAGAAAAAAAAAAAAACGCATGTACACATAAACCAAAACAAACCCAACATGAGGCCTAGCAGACAGCAACATAGCAGCACCCACACCCACACCCACACCCACACACACACACAACCAACTACACACACAGTGTGTGTAAAGTAAAATAAAAGTCAATAAGTAGCCCATAATCATTACTCAACTGAAACTCTTTCATTATATTCACCTCTGTTTTGTTTAAAGTACGCAAAACACTGCTAGTTTACTTTTTATACTCAGAAGCACACTTCACCTAATTAGCAGCATGAAACCACCTGTGCACACTGCAGCAATGTAGTATTAAACTTAGAAAATAAAACTCACCAGAGATGACAAACGTGTAAAAACAAATGGTTTGGGCATCCAAGGTGTTTTCTTCATCAGGAACTAGATACATTTAGGAGCACTTTGTAGAACTTAACTGATTTAACTTGTTTCAATGAAGTGTATCTGTGTAGAAACAGTATAATTATGTTTGCTCTGCTCATCTGCTATCCTCTCTCCTGCTCTCTTGCTCTCTGCATGGAATAGAGATACTAGTACTCACAGCGCCCCCTACAGGAACATAGTAGTATAACACTCAGTTGCTAGTATAACTCATGTGGGTTACACAGGCAAACTGCTTTCTTAAAGGGGAACGCCAACCATTTTCAACATTTTAATATGTCATTAATATACCTTAAAGATGTTGTGTGGACATGATAAAAAAAAAAAGTTCCCCCAATTCTGTATTTCCTAAAAATGGAGGTCTGAAAAAAAGATTAACATGGTGAAATACATCTGATGACATCATCAAGATGTATTTCACCATGTTAATGATTTTTTTTTCAGACCCCTTTAAACAAATATCTTTATTCAAGACATTTCTTTCTTTTTTTTAACTTGTTCAGTCAAGCTGCCAAGTAACAAATGGAGTAGAGTGAATAGTGACACAGACAAACAAATACCAGTCCAACTCCCCAGCACCATTGGCATCACTTTACTTTTTTTTTTTACTTTTCTTAAATTCTATCAGTGACAATTTCACCGTAATGATAGGACGATAGAACGATAGGACGATAGAACGATAGAACGAGAATGATAGAAGGGGGACACCCCCATTGTGACCCCCAATAAGATAGACCAATTGGTTGGGCTCTATTTAAGAGTTTGATTTGTAAAAAATAAAATAAAGATTACCATTACCAGCATTGCCGGAGCACTCATCCTAACGCAACAACCTTACAGGCATTATGTTACTTACAGTCGATAGCACTTTGTTACTTAGATAGCACTTTAAGGAGACATAGCACTATACATGCATACCGGTAGTTTCATTATATTCCACTGTTATGTCCATATCTTATGGATTCATGATAACCAGACTGCATGTATATGATGTATCGCCATGTTTTGCTCTTGCTTTTAATGTAAGTCGCTTTGCATTAAGAGGGACTGCTAAACGCCCTAAATTGAAATTGTAATTCTAAGTGTCAAACCTCTGATACGCCTGTGCAAACACAGCTCAGCTTATAGCTGAACTCACAAGCTAGCAGTCCTTTCACATCTACACGTACTGAAGGATAATAAACACATTGACACACAACATAATGTTACAATTATACAAGGATGACTTTTAAATGACTTGGTCGTTTGCATGCTGATGCATTGTGACATTACAGCAGCTCTCAATTATGACGAGCACATGTTCGGATGATTTATTAATATCCGCAGGCCATGCAGGCTTTTATTTGAGTAGGGTCCAGGAAGTTGATTGCTTGCATGCCAAGGCAGCATGTGATGCATTTTTCCCCCTCAAGTAGACACATGTGAAACTCAATCTTTGCTTACAAATGAAGGCTCTGTTTTTATGAAGTGACATTTTTGGCTGGGTAGGCCGAGGGTACAAAAACACATTTCCTTAAAATAAGACCGTTTTAAGCCTCTGATCCCTTACAATGATTGCATTTCCTGGCTGCTGGCAACATTCTTTGTAGAACGGTGGTTTTCAACCTTTTTCATACCAGGGCCCACTATTTATTCAGCATTTGAGCCACAGACCACCACTTGGTCCCAAAACTAAAGATTTATTTTGTTTTTGTCCACAACACCAGCTTGGGGTTTCAGAAACAAAACAGTCAAACATGCATATCAAAATGTCCTTTAATGTTTTACTTCCCTAGTTTGTAGGCTTGGGCTTATTCAAATGATGCATATTTAACTCTTGAGAGTGTAAACACTCTCAAAGAGTTACATCTGGTTAACCAACTTTCCATCATTTTGCCTGGGGACCACCTGGAATCCTCTCAGGACCTCTATTAATTATAACCTACAGTAACCAGTATTTCGATATACAGCATATGGGCATGCTAAAAAAAAAAGAGGCTAAGAAGATAACATAATACAAAGATGCAAATGTTGGGTATGGCAACCATACCCATCATTTGTATCATTGTTATATTATTATGCTAACATGCCTACTGCATAATGACACATACTGTAAATGTATGAGATGGGTCTCTGTGCAGGCCCTGGTTCTCCTTTGCTTTTGTGATAAACTTTGTCTTGTACGTTCAGCCTGAGTGGGTATGTCAATTTTCCACAACAACGGCCAATTTCAGCCTAGCTGATAGACGGCCATAACTCTTAGCATCAGGAGTGGAGTGTATTTAGTCGTGTACTAAACCCGAAACGTAGCAGATGAACGGCTGGCAAGGCTCAGTGGAGCAATAGTATAACATAATGTATTAATTATTTATCTAATTTATATATTTCTTTCTATTCTTTTTTCACATAAACATCATAATTGATGTTCATTGTCCTAGTCTTTCAATGCCCAATGCTATTGGTCATGATATTTGCACATAAATACCCCCTAATACGAGCTGAAAATTACACAATTGAAACATCTTTGGGTAGATACCCTCACAAAAAATGCAGTAATCCTGGACTCTAAACTAAAAAAACATTGCTGGTTTTAATTATTTTTAAGCATTGATATAGACCATTTTTTAACCATTGATGTAATATTTAAATCCATGTCCCAAATGGCCTTTGAAAGCGGACTTGAGATATGGCTATTAAAAATGTACAAAAATCCATAAATTATTCCATTAGCATATATATTTATCTGTGCTTTATTGCTGGTCATATTTAGTTTTTGAATGAATATGAATGAATATGTTAGGCATGGCTATCTTTAATACAAAAATCACAACCCTGTTAATAACTTAATTGGCACAACACCCCATTAGCAATTACCATATTAAAAGATATATGAAAAATATATATTGAATGCCTGAGATGAAAGAAAATGTTTCTGTTTTACTAAAGATGTCTAGGGTATCAGAAAAGTAAAACCTTTGGGTCAAAATTCCAGAAAAAAAGCCAAATGGTACCGGTTTCATGGATTGACTCAAAGACCAAAGGTCAATGTGTGAGCAAACCTTTCCAAACAGAAACGCTTAGCCACTGACCATCAGCACACCGAGAGCCGACATGGTCCTGCGGCCAATCGAGCGAGAAGCGAGAGCCGCTAGTGGACTTGACAGTACCACGGGAGCAGCAGAACATCCAGGAAGCGTATGAGAGGAGCAAAAAGGCATGAAAAGGGTATCCTGATTCAGTGGCTGAAAGCCAAAAGAAAGGCTAGAGAGCCACAACCTCGCCAACGGAAGTTGGCTGCCGTGGCTACGCTGGCTGGCGTCTCACCAACCACCTCCAGAGGGACGTATCGGCTTCACGGCAGCAAAGGTCAAGAAGGTCTTAGAGGATCGCTCAGAAGGAGGAGTGGGGGAAAAGGAGGTTTCTGGCTCTGGCTCTGAGAGACGAAAAGAGAGGAGTTTGGGGGGAATCTAGAGCAGTGGTTTTCAACCAGTGGTCCGGGGATCATCAGTGGTCCTTGAGATGGTTGGTTGGTTAACCAGATAAAAGGTTGGTTAACCAGATGTAACTCTTGATAGCGTAAACATGAAACCAAATGGACCCGCAAGGGTCCATTTGGTTTCATGTTTACGCTCTCAAGAGTTAAAATATTCATCATCTGAATTAGCCCAAGTCTAAACAACTAGAATATTAATGGTCATTTTGATCTGTATGTTTGAGTGTTTTGTTTCCCAAATCCAGCCTAAGGAATTGTGGACAAAAGCAAAACAAATCTTGATGGTCCGTGGCTCATATTCTGACTAAATAATGGGTCCTGGTATCAAAAAGGTTGAACACCACTGATCTAGAGGCTCGTAGTCAAGTGAATAAAATATTGAAATATGAGCTACAGGGAGCAGCATAGAGATGTCCCTCTATCATCTGCCATCCTGAAATGTGACAAACTAAACAATCTTTGCTTTTTGCAGTCCCTGTTGCAAAAATATTTTTAGATGCTGGGTCCTTGATGTGAAAAGGTTTGAGGATCACTGACAAACCTCAGGAATGTCTTAAAAAGTTATACCAATGAAGAGGAACTTAACTCATTTTGGGTAGGAACACGACTTTAGCTATTAGAAAAACAGCAGATCTTCAAGCGTGTAGATAAGCTGTTTTGGAAGAATTGTGAAAATGTAGCGCTCTTGTGTTCCCCATAAATAAACGACATGTAGAACCAGTTTTCAGGTCAACATGGGTTAAAGTACACTATACCACAATATGTTACTTACTTCCATTAATTGAAACACAATCAATTGATTGTTCAGAAACCAAACAATTGTACATCTTCAAGTGAGGCCCTCACCCCTAAAAGGTTCAAAACCAATGCCATGGCAAGGTGCAGTAACACTGCAACTTCTGGCCCAAAAGTTCACAAGGTACAGCCTCTTCCTGGCGTCTGTAAATGCCACAGCCAATCCAGTGTCTCCACCACTTGATCTCTATTAGACCCGTTGAAAGAGAGAGAGAGTTATGACAGTCTTTGAACTGGCAGCTCTGCCATCGTCATGTTGTTTGATCTGTTTTGATGTTTGATGATTCTTTTTTATGTTATCTTAAAGCAGTCCTCCTCTTATCATAATTCATGCCGTTACGCAATGGTGTCCAATACATTCCGGTGCATTGTGAGTGCTTCATACCCTACTATGAGGATTTAAAGTTTGGAATGATGCAGTACATTATACATGATCAGACCATGAATAAGGTCCAAAAAAGATCTAGCCTTTAACCTTGTTAAATGATAAGCAAAAGAATGAATGAAAAAAAAAAAAAAAAAAAATACAGTAAAAAAAAATACAGTAAATCGTAACTAGTGTAAATGTTCTGAGTAAAAAAAAATCTCAAAAAAAGGACATCCACAAGCTCACAAAATGCAGAGCCTTAGGGGCCTGTAGATCAGATTTATTTCCCTAACCTTGCTGAATCTTCTTCCTAATGTAGCCTAAACTACACCCCCCGAAAAACTACAACTCTAGTGAAATAAAAAACGAAAACCTAAAAAACGAATGTGAGACTATAACGACTTTGGAATGTGGTACGAGTGTCTTGGATGTCTGAGGTCTCTCGTAAGATGCAAAGCATGATGTATGAATCAGATCCACTGCAGGGAGAAGTCTCAGCATGACGGCGTCTTTGAAGCTGCACTGCACACTCACACACTGAAGTAAGTCTCTCTCCACAGAAAAGAAACTATTAACCACTTAAAAGTCAAAATGCAAGCATCCAAATGTTTGGTCTAGCTTTAGCAGTGAAACGGCATATCGTCAAGCTCACAACGTTGCGACGGGTGAGCTTGTTGATCTGCTATTCTCAGCAGAAGCTATTCACATGCAAGGAGGTGGGACGTAGCCCAGTGGCTCAGGAGGTAGAGCAGTTGTCCGATGATCTGTGGGTTGATGGTTCGAATCCTACATATCGAAGTGTCCTTGGGAAAACCACCTCCTGCTCCTGAGCTGCTGGTTCTGCTTTGCATGATTCCTGCTGCCATCAGTGCATGGATGTGTTTGTGTGTGAATGTAAAGCTCCATGGATAAATGCACTATATGAAATGCACCATTTTAAACCTTTTCACTTGATTGCTTTCTTTGTGTATAAACCAAATACAACAATATTCGCCGCTCCGTATTGTAGGGTAAGTCATATTTCCTGGTTAAAATTAAAAAAATAGTTTGTTAAAATGGTAAATCACTAAATATGATAGTTATTGCTATAAGTAAGAGGGATCTGCGTATCTCTCCAGCTTTTCCAATATTCATTTTGATATGCAACGAGCAACCACAAGGCAGGGGCAGCTCTAACATTTTCCAATTGGGGGGGCAGGAGAAAATGGTATGGGGTCGGCTTCTTCGACTGTGTCGCTTCGCGCCACGGGCGATTAAGTCGCACCCATACCATTTTCAGTTACAGGACTTTTATTAGTCAAGTAAAGCATCAATAATATCAGTTGTTGAAGTTGCAACAGACACGCAGCATGCATAAAGCTAAAGGTCTGACTCAGAGAGTTTCCTGTTTTCAATGATGAAATGCTGTTGGTTTAGTGGTGAAACAGCTGTAGTAGTGTTTCACATCATTTTATATAGAAGAAATGTCTTGAGTTGTTTTGCATGCCAATAAAAAAACAGCTTTTTTTAAGCTGTTTTTTTATTGCTTTTATAGTTTTAGCCTTTTATAGTGTCTGTATGTGTGTATTGTTGTACGTTTTAACCACTGCACAAAAGAAGTTTCCGAAAGGAAAAATAAAGTTCTTTGAAGTTGAAGTTGCACTATGTAAAGTGAACTTGCTCTATATAAATCCACCATTTAGCATTTAGGTTACAATCCGATTGAGACCTCTCCTGCCTGTCCAAGTGTCACAGTGTGAACACCAGAGTGCTATGCATTCTGCTACCGTACGCTGTTGTAAAAGGACTTGATTAATTCCACCGTTGCCTGTCACAAACACAACTTTTAGTGGCATCGCTAATTATATGGAAAGCGTCACGCTCAGCAAAAAGTCTATTTAGTCCATTTAATAGTCCTATAATGTGCCACTCTACACTACAGGCTCTTGGCGTTCTCTCCAGCTTTCATCAGGTTTGTCGCCAGACTGCCCAAAACATTTAGTGCGGAGTGGCACATTATGGACTATTAAATTAGGTAAATAGACTTTTTTGCTGAGTGTGGCACCCTTTCCTTTTTTATATAGAAGTTGGACTTACACCATCATACTGTAGGACAACAGGCCAGGTGGAGAGAGGCAGAGCCCAGGGGAATATCATACACCACATAGCTGGCACCAATATTATGATTTGACAGAAACACCATTGGTAGAATATTATCAATAGTTTCTTCATATATCTTTATCAATATTGCTTGCTTATATTATATCAGGGGTGGGCAATTATTTTTCCCAAGGGGCCAAATGAGATATATAAAATATTGTGGAGGGCCAAGACTAAAGGCTGAACTAAATTCTGCGTAATATTAATTTAATTTCAAGATAAAAGTAAGAGCCGTTTTGACACCAGGTATGTATTATATGCTTGGCTAAAACACCACCTCACCCCCTACACACACTAGCACTGCCTTTTCATGGACCCCCATGAAAAGGATTTGTTGACAACAATAATGTTCTGGACCGTCTACAGGCAAAGCAAGTGTCTGCAGGGAAACAGCTGCAGCTTCAAAGTAGGAGTAGAGGGGGAAAAGTAAAAAAAAAAAAAAAAAAACTCTCAAAGCTATACTTCCGTGCTGCTCACTGCCAGTATCACAATCCACAATTAAGCAGAGATGGTGTTTTAGGCCATTGTACTGCCTATTTCCCTGTGAGTATAATTAGTTAGACCTATGCTTACATTGTATAATTAATTAGACCTACGCTTACATTGTATTCCCCATGAGTGAGTTATTGATTTTCCAAATTTAAGCCTTTTCCACAAAAATGAGATGTAACCCCATCACCACCATCTTTGCTAACCCTAGAAAACAATACATATTTGTTTTCTAGGGTTATTTAAAGTGATTTGTTTTTTTTATATCTACTACAGTGCAGTGTGCCCGATTCAGTAAATCCTGTGAACTTTTGTGGCCAGTTATAACTTCTAGACTTTTATTAGGACTGATAATAAAAAAGAAATCGCTTTAAAATCTTAAAATACGTACTGTATTTAGGACCATGTTCAAATCCCCCATCCGCTGTCAAAAACAGCTAAAATCCCTAAAACTAAAGAAAGCAACAAATGAAATATAATTAACACCAATCTTTTACTTTCTCTGATAACAACGTAAAACATGAACCGTGATTGAAAAAAAAAATAAAGAGCAAAGTTGTCCTTTCAGCCTCCCTGCTTGCTCAGGTGATGCATTGAATGTTGACCTTCAAGTCAATTATATCTGATTGAATCATGACGTTTCACAGAATCTCGATGTCTCAATAGAGAAGATCAAGCACGGAGAGACACAATTCTACCATCCCGGTTGTATTCACAATGATTATCATGCAATAGCTGTATATAGCATACAGACCCGATCATCATGCAATTCACGCTAAGGAATTTTCTTTCCTTATCTGTGTGGCTCTCACACTAAACGATTGGTAGCCAATTAGGGATCACACACTGCAAGACTTCACTAGACCCGATACATATTGGCAATGCCATTTGTTTTTTATTCCAATATTCATTTTGACATGTCACGACTCACAAGCGTGAGTGTGATACAAGCGTGAAACCAACACAGGACGTGCCCCCTACCCCCCATCATTCTCTCTCTCTCTCTCTCTCTCTCTCTCTCTCTCTCTCTCTCTCTCTCTCTCTCTCTCTCTCTCTCTCTCTCTCTCTCTCTCTCTCTCTCTCTCTCTCTCTCTCTCTCTCTCTCTCTCTCTCTCTCTCTCTCTCTCTCTCTCTCTCTCTCTCTCTGCGTGAAAACACAGGAATAGGCTAAAGGCTAACACATCACAGCAAGAAATCTGTGATAGCATAGCCTATGTGTGTTGTGCCAGTGAGACAGGATGTTGCATCTTGATTTTCATTAAATACTTATCTGTCCCTCTCCTTCTGTGCACACGTATGCGCGCACACGGTCGCACGCACAGATGTCGTATTATTATATCATGTTCGTGACCACTAGTTCCTGTGCTCTTGTTGGCTGGAATACATGTTTTCTCGTTATGTGCTCAGAAATCAGATGTCAAAACAAGAGATGTCAAATCAGAGTCAAATATCACACCTGCTAGATAATCAGAAACGGTCGGGAAGGTGTCGGGAGCACGAATATGCTACAGTCTTCTTCTCAGAGTCTTCCACACACAGCGATCTAGCAAAACCTTGGAGAGTGTCAAATATGATTCCTAACAGCATAATCGGGGCAAATATCCTGCAGTGTGTACGGGCCATTACCCAAGATAATTGATTTTAGTCCAGCGTCCCTACGAATAACGGGACATGTTTTCATGTCCCGTTGACCGTCCGTCAAAAACGAGTTATTAGCGCTCAAAGATTTTTCTAACAATCAGTTATAATGGCTCTGGACGACTTTGGATGACGGACCTGCCGATTTACAGGCAAGACTGTCGCAAACCAGGCAAGATCATGCAGTAGCCTCCAAAGCTCCGATTTGGATTAATTCATCTTTTTGTTTACACTCTGTTTAATTAAGTCCCAACAAAGAGTGGCACAGTGGAGTCTACGTTTATGCAGCTTATAGTGTTAATAAAAAGGTACATGATAACTACATTATATACAGTAGCCTATCGTGCTGTATGCAATATGTTCGCTGTCAGGTGAGGAACTTCAAAAAACACGTGACATTCAGTGTCAGCCTATTAAAAGAGTAATCTGGAACCAACCCGTTGCGTGAGTGCATTTCACTGTGTGACATTGAACAGCATATGACTCTGATGTCATGCTTTATTAATTAGAAGAGCTTCCCAACAACAATGCGCTCGTGAGAGATCAATGCGTCACATCACGGCATTAGACACATGCATCAACGTTCTAATTCAGTAATGTGAAATTGGAACAAGATGTAGCAACAAGTCTCGCTTCTAAAAACAAAAGACTGATTACCACATTAAGACGACGCGGGAAGAAGAACGATCCGTCCGTCCGCAGATGGGAGCTGCCCCCCTCCCATCTTAGGGTTAATCCGAATAACGTAATTGACTGAATGCCTGTGTGCCTGAACTGTTTAATCAATGGAGGGAACAAATACGATCATACTGGAGCTGTAGCACAAACTATATATAGTTGCGTAGCATATACCGCATGGCTGTTGGCAGTTTACCGCTTTTAAAGGGGAATTCCACCCATTTTCAACATTTTTTCTGAGAGCATACAAATGGAACCAAATGACCCCGTTAGGGTTTAGATGCTTCAAAGAAGCATCTAAAGAAATCCATTAAAATGGTGAAATACATCTTGATGATGTCATCAACATGTGTTTCACCATGTTAATGATTTTCTTCAGACCTCGATTTCTAGGAAACACAGAATGGGGAAACATTTTTATCATGTCCACCCAACACCTTGAAGGTACATCAATGACATATTGAAATGTTGAAAATGGGTGGAATTCCCCTTTAATCAACGGAGGAAACAAATATGATCATACTGGAGCTGTAACACAAACTATATATAGTTTCATAGCATATACCACATGGCTGTTGGCAGTTTACCGCTTTTAACCCACCCCCACCCCCAACCACAAACCCCAACGACCCCCCCAACACACACACATGCACACACACACACACACACACATGCACACACACACTCACATGCACACGCCAGTTTCACAGACGTTGGGTTAAACGCGCGGTCACGCCGGTGGGCCACATGGTGACGGCTGCCATGCGCGGCGGAGAGAAAACAAATTAGCGCCGCAATCAAGCAACATCTGCTCCTCCAAGAAAACAGAACAAAAAACCTGTCGACTACCTTTTTCTAGACCGCCGAAAAAGAAAAAGAAAAAAAAAACGGAATGACAATAAGCTGCGATGACAAAGAATGTTGTCAACAAATGAACACAAATTCAAAGGCACGCTGTACTATGTTATGGTATTCTCAGAGTGACAGAAGAAGCATATACAATTCGTCAGCGTTGCCGATGACAATGCCATGGCATTGCCGGCTTAGCACGATGGCATGCAAAACAAACCAAGATATTTCAAATTAAAGTGCTTGTATTTAAAATGATTTTAAACACTATGCTACTGCTACTAACTAACTACAGTTGTGGCACAGCTAAACCAAGCTTCATGCATGCTGCGTGCCTGTTACAACTTCAACAACAACTAATGTTATTACTGATGCTTACTTGACTAATATTAGGGCCGTAACTGAAAATGGTATGGAGGTGCCTTCTACCATTTTCTCCTGCCCCCCCAAAATTGGGAAATGTTACATTCGCTCATTCTGTCGCGCCGGTTCCGCATTGCACTGTGTGATGGAACCAATGTTGTGGTTCTCCAGATCTCCAGCTTGTAGAAAGGCTATTTTTTATTGTATTTTATTTCATTTTTTTGGACAAACATACTGTATTTCTCTCTTTTACCGGGTGGCTGCAGCTTTTATTGACTTCTGCTTGAAAAAAAGCTCAAGTCTACATTTGCATTGATTTGTTGGGGTCCCCGCTGTGTAGGATAGCACAGCCACACGTGGGGGGTAGAAGACACATCATCATATCTCTAGCTATTCAACAAGTATCATCTCCACTCAACGGTATATTCCTAGCCTCAAACAAAAACGCCCCCTTTGGGCGTAAACATTTTTCGCCTCTCCGCTCCGTCCCTGCTCTAGGGCAATTGGCACAGAGCCAAGAGCAGTCAGTCCGTCAGTCAGTCAGTGAGCCTAGTAGCGCAGCAGCAGCATTACTAGACTAGTGACTTCTCTGTTTTATACTTTACATTTTTATTTACATTATTTACTTCTTCACTGGCTCACTATGGTGCAGACTTGCTGTAACAGAAGGACGCCTCACGCAGCTTCGCATGCAATTGTTTTTTACGCTGTTCCAGCATGGACCCATATAGACTGGGACCATATTACAAAAATGTGAACCCCGAAGGCAAAACATGTTTTTATTTACATACAACTGTTCTAGGGGTATTAAGGCGTGCTGAATCCAAATCTGCTGTATGTAATGCTCAAAAATGGCTGCTAAGCCTTCAAAATGGACCATTTAAACATGGCGGCCACCACCATAATGAAGCATAGTAAAATGATGTATGTTTGACTAAATAGGGTAGAAAATAGATTGAAATGTATGTTTTCATGGGGAGTACATTGACATTCATATTTTAGATCAATTTTAAAGGTACACTTTAATATAATTTATATTATGTAATGTAATTTGTTGGTGAATAATTGCTTCAATAATGGCCTAAATTAGTGTTTATGACTTAATGCATGCAGTAAACGCATGGACAGTCAGTCCCTATGATCTTCAATGTTCTGGCAGGTGTTGCCAATTAAGTTTCTTGAAACGGCACACTTCAATGTACATTATGTGTACTTTCTTGCAGCCGCAGCGTTGGCTGAAAGCAGCCTTGTGCAAATGCATGACGTGTTCTCGCTGCATGCTTTTGGCAATGGTGGCAAGGAAAGCAGCCGGGGTAGCAACTGACCATTCAGGATCATCCATGCCATTTCAGTAATGGGAGGAAGATCAGGGTGTGTTAAGTGAGCTTGATTCTATACAAGAGCTTGATAATGGGAACGCATGATGTGAAACTTTACTGCATCTGAGGTTGGTGGCATAGTCTCTTGCGGACGCCCCATACAAAACAACTTGACTCTTGCTTCATTGCATGCACCAACTTCAGGCACACCTCATCGAAGGCCAAGCACTTGTGATGTCAATGGAAAAGCCACCTGGCATTAGACCACTTGGTGAATATGTCAACATATGTCAACACTCTGCTCATTGTTGTATCAGGGGGGTTTGCTGGAGTGAATGACCATTGTCAAGTCATCTGATCCTGATGCCAGGATCTGTGCCAGTCTCATCTCAGTGCTGACCATGAGGAAGCTGACACATGGCTTGGTTTGCACTACATTCATGCTAAAATGAAACAGTTCTTAGTTGTGTCAGCACATGATAAAGATGTGCTTCTTTTACTTCTGGCATGCGATGGCAAGATGCAATGTAGGCCTGGGTCTCTACATTAAAGCTGGGACAGCAAAGGATAGTAAGTATCTCCAGTGCATGAAATTCAGAAGTTGCCTTCTGGTCAAGTTAATACTCTACTTGCCTCTCAAGCTGTAACAGTTTAGTGGCAGTGGTAAGAAAACAACCTAGCAGGTGTTCCAGCAACATCCCTCAGACGTCAGTGGCCTTGGAAAAGGTCTTCTTACGGAAGACATATGAGCTCAGCAGAGAAATTAATCTGTAAGATATATGGTGTTGGCAACACCTGCCAGAACACTGAAGATCATTGGGACTGACTGTCCATGTGTCTACTGCAGGGGTTTTCAACCTTTTTGACTCCAGGGACCACCATTTATTCAGCATTTGAGCCACGGACCACCATTTGATTACATGTTCACACCAATGACCTAAAAATAAAGAATTCTTTTTGGTTTTGTCCACAATTCCAGGCTGGATTTTTGCAAACAAAGCAGTGTAGACTTTAGAATTAAATTCAGATGATGAATGTTTTAACTCTTGAGAGTGTGAAAATTAAACCAAATGAACCCCCAAGGGTCCATTTGGTTTCATTTTTACATTCTCAAGAGTTACATCTGGCTAACCAACTTTCCATCATTTAGCCTGGGGACCACCTGGAACTTTCTCAAGGACCACTGGTGGTCCCCGGACCACCTGTTGAAAACCACGGGTCTACTGCATGCAAATAAACACCAATTTAGGCAAATAATGAAGAAATTATTCACCATTAAAAAATATTACCATAATAATACCAAAGAGGCCAATTTTCGCAATATAAATTATATTAAAGTGGTACCTTCACAATCGATCTGGAATATGAATATGTCATTCTATTCCCCATATATGAAAACATAAACAATACATTTTAATCCATTTTATAGCTTATTTAGTCAAACAAACATCATTTTATTATGCTTCATTATGGTGGTGACCGCCATTTTTAAATGGTCTATTTTGAAGGCTTAGCAGCCATTTTTGAGCTTTACATATAGCAGATTTGGATTCAGCACGCCTTAATGCCCCTAGAACACTTGTAAGTAATAAATTAACACGAGCTTCCTTCAGCACTTAAAATAAGCACATTCTTGAAATCTAGCCTAGTCTACCACCACGGACCAAACGCATGGCATGGATCGCAGCTTTAAACTGTCGGAAAAAGTAAAAGTGTTTACACTGCACAGCTGATGATGACGACGCGTCAGGCTCAACGAGAGTTGAGAATGTATGTAGCCTGCAGGGCTACTAGCGTATGCCCTAGGGCAGGGAGAAAGGGGCGTGGACCATCGCACGACGTAATCTCATGACGCGCCGTTGGCGGGCCTAATATTCCCAGCCTCAAATACATTACGTCTACGCAGTGACAGCAATCGTCTGGTTCGGAGTTTAACGTTCATTAAAAATGAAGGACTGGCATCCATAAATAATGGAGGTTTTTCAAGTAGTAAACAGTGCACGCCGGGGCTAAAAATGATCGCACCGCGCATCCATAAATAATGGCGACTTTGAGTCAACGGGGAGATCAATGCGCAGACATTGTATCTACTAAACTACTGACAAACCAAATCCAAATCAGCATCAATCTGAGCCAGGTGTGCCACACCACGGGGCGCCAGGTACACCACATACGGCAGTAGTTGCCATGCCTGCTTAAAACATTTTAATTCAAACAAATCTTGAATTTGCTATATGCAGTATTATGACTAGCATATTTGTCACATAAACCACTGAATTTCAACACGCAAATCCTGTTCTATTATGTTTTCTAGAATTGGGAACAAGGTGGTGATGGCAGTACATCTTTATGTGGAAAAGCTTAAATTCGGAAAAAAGTTTGAAAATATACAACTTCTGACTCATGGGGTGTACAATAAGGGTGTAACCACTCCTGGTACTCGCAGAGATGTGAAGAAGGCAGTACAATGGCCTAAAATAACACATCTCGATTTTTTTTGTGGAAAAAGCTTAATTGTGGAAAAGGCTTGAATTGTGGTACCAACAGTGCCCAGCAGGGAAACTAGCCAGTATTACTTTATTGTAAGCAGCTTTGGGGTGATTTTTATTTTTATTGTAATTTGTTTGGTTTGTTTGTAAAGCTCAGTTGTTGTTGTTGTTGTTGTTTTTTTTTTTTTTTACTTGATCTGACTGTCTTCACTGCACAAAAGCCAACCGAAAACATTTTCATTTTTAAAAAGAAAAAAGTCTATTTCATCTATTTAATAGAAATATTGGGGTGGGCGGATGGGGGGCTTTTAGTGTAAGAGTCGTAGCTGTGCTGGCACAACTTTTTTCCCATTTTCTTTGAATTAATCAAGGGTCCCGAATGTGTCAACTTTTGCATTGTGGTTAAGAGCCGTGTAGCCTCATTCTTTTCAACACTTTTGCCTGCTGTGGTCAGCACCTCATCAACACAGGTGTTGATGAGGTGTTTTTGTGTTTCAAAAAATATTAAAACTCTTTCACTCCCCCCACCCCCCTCCCCAATATTTGCTTTTGAAAATAACAAATCTACATGCTTATGGCTATTTTCTAATCATGTTCAAAGCCCTGGTGTGTCCTAGTTGTCCCCCTTTGAGCGTGTTTTCTAACGACACGCTTCAATGCTTGTTTCTCTCTTGCCAAAAATCTGGCAACAAGAGTGTCTGCTAAGCGAGCAGCCAGGGTAAACTCCTATGGAGTAAATAAATGAGTGAGGAATCGCAGACAAACAGTATGGGAGAAGAAGAATATGTTTTTTTTCCCTTCTTTTTTTGCCGCAGCACAGCTTGATTATGATTGAATGAAGCCGAGCATGAACTTTAATTACTGCTTACACCCCGGCTTGTTCTGTGACGGAGTACTAGAGCGAGCTTTAGGACAACACAAAGGGAAAAAGGAGGCGAAACCGCAGCGCGCAGCAATTGGCTGACGTGCCGAGTGTGCACGCACACGCCGCATGCATGCACACACACACACACAAAACAAGGCGCCTGATGGAATACAAAATAGTGATTAAAAGGGAGTGGGGGTGGTGGTGGGGGGGGCTATTAAGACTTTATTCACACATTTAAATGTATGCCGATAATTCAGCTGTCTATGCCATTTTTATTTGTTTATTTTAAACAGCATCGGCAATTCCTTAACCGCTACATTAAAAGGTTAAGTAACTGAGGAATGTTTAAAGTCGGGCCAACGTGAAGCACCGTGCACTTATGTACTTCTATTCCCTGTTGTACAGTACAGTCTCCCCTCCCCCCTCCATCCCAACACACACACACACTCTCTCCAAGTTTATTCCGGGACGTACCCAGGGAGGTTGATAGATTGTATAATACCTCCGAGGCTTAGGCTTCAGAACAGTGTGAACTATGTGAACTGCGCAAGTTGTTTGGCATGGCTTTCCAAAGGCTGCGAAGGCATGTAGTACGCATCCCGGTCCAAAGACTACAGCATCAATAATTCTGCTCGTAACGCGAGGCTCTCACTTCCATGAAATGTTGCACTCCAAGTAAACTTGTGTCTAAAATGATATCATTCGTGTGTGCATGGGCTGAGCTGGACAAAATCAGGCTTCAAAGGGGCTTTCACCCAAGTGTAGTTTTTTTAAGGGTTAAGGCTCATACATACCAAGCCTTAAAATAACTCCACGGTGAAAGACCTTTTAACCCAAACTCAGTTTACCCTGGAGTATGTAAAAAAAATGTATGCCTAAACATTCAGACATTCAGAAGATAGGTAGTGCGTCTGTGGTTCTAATTGCAGTGGGAAATGCATTGTATAGTTTTGGAGCCAGGAGGGAGAAGAGTTTGGGGCAAGTGGAGAGCTGGCCAGACGTTATTAATGAAATCGCCACGTTTAATTCTAGGTTACTTTATATCACAGCCCCCGAAAAAAAATGCTGTCGGACGAAACGGGGTGCAAACTCGAAGCAAATTAATATAAGGAGGTTAAAGCAACCATGACTGTCTCACGTACCACGTATCCTCCTCCTCCTCTTTCTCCCATGTAGATAAAGACGAGAGCAAGTATAGGAGCTGTTTTAGCTGCATTGACTGTGGCGCCTTCAGGCTTGTTAATAATAATATTCCATCCAGCCAATCCGTGCATCTGCTAAAACTCTGTTGATTGTGTGTAAAAAAAAAAAAAAAAAAAAGATGGCCTGTTTCGTCTATGTCTGCCTGGCTGTGTCGGGTTTCTTGGAATTCCATTAATAATCGCATTTCAGTCGGGCCCAGCGTCACCATTTGACGGACAACAGAATCACTCTGGTTTCAGTTGAACTATTTGAACGTATTTCCGGAACGAGTCGGAAACAATACACACATCACAGATTAATTTGGAACCATTTTTTACCCATGATCAGCTACATCCCTAAGGCAGGTATCCACAAAACTCTACATTCTAGAGTTTTGTGGCTACCTGTCTTAGGGATGTAGCTAGTCTTCTAGAGTCTAGAATACTAGGAAGATTGGGACAACAAGACCGCCAGAAAACAGGAAAGTACAAAATGTTCCATGGTTAATTTGAAAGCCTCCAAATAATATCCTGCTTCTTGCATTTTGCTGTTTGAATAAGGATAATTTCTGTGCCAGTGCTTTTATAAATGCTTAATATGGTGGAAATAGGATTAGATACTGTATGTCAAGTGTGTTCTGTACACGTCACTGGCATTGAAGTGTCATTTTGGTTAAGAGTATTGGAGGCAGCAGGCTGGTAAAAGTGAAGTCAAGTATGCCTGCGATGATAAGAGCACAATCAAGCTCTAATGGAGAAGATGGAAAGTTAGACCAAGGCTACACGAGTGCTGTTCTTTTGCAATACAAATAGTTTCCTCCTCTGTTAAAAAAAAATCCTGCCACACGACAAAAATATCTACGTCCACACACACTCCCAAAAAGGCTCCAACACGTATGCCAGGCCAGTAGGTGGCCACAAGAAATATGGGGCAAAACATAAAAAATGGGCTGTGTGAGCTGGTTTTCACGGTTGCCCCCATAAATTCCCCACATAACCTGGTACTAACCTGGTGACCTGGACTACGTCATTGGAGGTACAGTATATGGAGGGAATGTAGCAATAAAAAAATCATCACCCTCCCTGTGAATTAAAATACAATAAAAGACTCACCACAGGACGCCGTTTCGTCGGACATGTCTCCACAGTCGTCGTCGCGGTCACAGCTCCAGGCGCGCGGGATGCAGCGGCCGTTGGCGCACGAGAACTGGCTTGGCTGGCAGGGCTGGGCTGGAGAACAAGGCAACCAAACACAGGACCATCAGTCAGAGGTGTAGCCTCGACACCCAGCCTTTCAGGGTGAGCGTCCCTCCAAAAGATGATGATGATGACACGTTGGTGAGATCAAATCAGATCAGCTCGATCTGCAGGCTCCACCCCCAGCCCAAAATCATTTCAGGTTAGGCTAGGCTAGTCAGAGGTGCAACAAAGTAACCTTTACTCATGTACTCTCTGCCCAACTAACAATGTTGGGGTATTACAGTGCAGGAGTACTTTCAATTTTCAATACGTCTACTCCTACTCCACGGGATCCCAAGCGGGGTCCAGGGAGCCTTACTTAAGGGAGATCCAGATCTAAATTAGAGCTAGTTAGAAACCAAACGGGCCCTTATGGGACTGTAACTGTACACTATTTGAGTTAAATTAAAGGCTAAGACCACTTTTTGTGTGCCTTGTCGTGAGGTACAGTAATTCCAAATGTGGACCAAAAAAAATCCAGAAATTGATCATTCAAAATATGCTCCTCATTGACTTACAATGTACACTAAAACAGCTCTCAAAGTCACTCTTTTAGTACATAAATAACAAAGTTATAAAATAGACAACAGGAGAGCTTCACATCAACAGCAAGCCAACTATTAGGGCATGTGAACAACTGATGCCTGACAGCCACAATGTGAGGCAGGGTCTCAATATCTGGGGACGCTTGAGAAAGTGTCTGATATTAGGGTCTGCAAAAAAGAGGACATCTGGTCACCCTAGTGTCAAAGCTGTGTGCATGACACCTCAAATGATCGACACCTCTAATGATCAGCAGGGCATGTCAACGTCGTACACCCATGGCACCCCCCCCCCAAAGTTATCTACTGCTCCATCGCACATGCAGCACAAAAGCCGGGGTGCGATACGAAGCCCAACAGGGGATGGGGGGATCTGTAGTCGCTTCACGGGGCTCTGTACCAGTCAACACGCTGCTTTAATACCCAGGCTGGACAGGAAAGCATGCACGCGACAGCAACGCTCCTGTGATCTCTCGGTGGCGTGTAATATGCACGTCAATCCGACGACAGGGGTGTTATTTATCATCCTCCAGCTAATGCTCATTGATCGAACCTTCAGAGGCTAGCCCTGCAGAGACAGACAGGGCCAGATCTAGGCATGCTGAGCATAGAACCCTGACTGCCCCACCAACGCGATGGCATGCAAACAACCGAAATTTCGAAGATATTTAAAAATTAAATTAAAGACAACAACTGTTTCTATTAAGGCTGTTGAAAAATAACGAGTTAATGGCATTAATTATTTTTGGTGATTAATCTGATTAAACTTTTTAACACAATTAATGCATCTGTACACTGACTCAACCGACTAAGCAATTTTTATTGAAGAAAAAAAATGGTAGAGCACGGTTTTACGGAGACATATAGCTTGTTCCCCCTGTAGATTGTTTTTTCTTTTTTAAATGTTCAAATCCTGTACAGGAAAACATGTTTTAGTCATTCAACAGCCCTAGTGGGGGTTTGGGGTGAATTTAAATTAAAATGGTATGTGGGGGGGCTTCATCGCCTCTGTGGCACAAAGCCGCCATCAAGCCGCCCCTTACCATTTCCACCTGCCCCCCTGATTGGGAAAGGTTCCATCCGGTCCTGGAGAGAAGCACAGCATGGCTAGTCCTATAACAGCTACAGTTGTTAGTACGGGAGGGTTGGATTGGAAGTAGAAACAGAGCCACGGCTGGTATACTGTAAGCGATCCTGACATGCACTCAGTTTTCGGGAGGAAAAGGCTCCCCTTTTTGTAGGTGCTAAACCTCTTTGATGTTCCAGAGCTACCTCACGCAATGAGATTGATCTGAGGACGTGCTCCTCCTCCCCGGAGCGCACGGACCAGACGGACCGGCACAGGCAACACTGGACTGTCTCTCACACAACTCTGTATGCTGCTGTTCAAAGGATTTTGAACTAACAGGATCCGTCATGCAAGGAAAGGGATTTTGAACTCGCCAAAAAGTCTAAAAATCAATGCAAACCATTGACTTTTTTAGTGCTTGCTTCGTTTAAAGTACTTAATTTGTACTTGATTCGACTTGGCTAAGAATCAGGCCTGTCTGAATTGGATGGTGCTGTATGGTACGGTACTGTACTATATGTACTGTACTAATGCAAGGTTTTTTATACAACAACTAGCAACTTTTCAAGGCAACTGGTAGGCGCTGACGGTCGGTATTTCTGTGGCGACTAAGTCGCAATAGACATACAACAGACATAGATATTCATTCATTCATTCATGCTTACACACCGGAGCAGGTGCTGTTGGACTCGTCCTCGTTGTTGCCACAGTCGTTGGTGCCGTCGCAGAGCCAGCGTTTGGGAATGCAGCGATTGTTGTTGCACTTGAACTGTTCAATAGGACAGCTGTGGTTGTCTACGGAAAGAAACGGAAAACAGGAACATGAAGGCATGCTGTAATTAACACTATACAGGCACGCACGGAATGGGTTTCATTATGGTTCTGACTGGACGGATTCCCTCATTTTTGCTGAAAATAGCCAATGAGCTCTAGAGGTGGATGTAACATTTCCCAAGGGGGGGGGGGGGGGGGGGGGGGGGGGGGGGGGGGGGGGGGGGGGGGGGCAGAAGAAAATGGTAAGGGGGCAGCTTGAAATATCTTGGGTTGTTTTGCATGCCATCATGTTTGGTGGGGCAGACTGGGCATTTAGGGGGCATTGCCCCCCCATGCCTATGCCTAGATCCGCCCCTGGTGAGCTCGTCAATCTGCTGTTTCCTGCGAAAGCTCACCACAACCACACAGACAGGCACAATACTAGAGGGAATGTAAGTAATGATCTGGTTGTACTCATTTTTAGAACAAACAATGGTAAATCCACCTTCCACAGCACTCACTTAAAACTAGCAGAATTCTCTGGTGAAAAGTCACCTGTCGCCGTCAATACTGCTGACATAGCGCTGGGGGAGTTAATTGGCTAATCAAATTAGCGAACGTCTAATTGATGATATCAATTAGGGAATGGAAAATTAACCAATCAAATGTATCCTGCTTCTACCGTCTCTACTGTATCTTGTTGCTAGGCTAGCGTTTTTACAGTTCATACTTGCTTGCCCAAATGTGCATTCTATTTAGATTTTTTTTCTGCTTGGATATCTTGGATATAATGAAAAATGTTTGACTCACTCACTCACTCACTCACACAAAGCGCTCGAGGTGGCGCTCGACTAAGTGTGGTATATTTCAAAACACAACGAGGAAGCACTCGCCTAAGTGCGGTTTAGGGAGGTACGTTTCCAAAATGTGTCCTACAATGTAAATAGGTTTAGGGAGGTACGTTGCCAAAATGTGTCCTACAATGTAAATAGGTTTAGGGAGGTACGTTGCCAAAATGTGTCCTACAATGTAAATAGGTTTAGGGAGGTACGTTGCCAAAATGTGTCCTACAATGTAAATAGTGTACAATGCCGCTACACTGCTGTGCTACGTCACATCATTTGGAGCAACGCAACCCCAAAAGGTTGACTCCCACTTCTAGGCCACCATGGCTAACAAATTAGTCCAGGCTTCAGAAAGCCTGGGTGTCGAGGCTACCATCGACCTAGAATTATTATGTTGTTTTGAGATAACATTGCTGATTTGCAATTAACAGGCTCAGTTCGATTTCCATATATATACTGTATGTGCGTCAAATATCTTCACCAGGCACAGACGCTGTACTTCAAGGTCAACAGCACAACACAACATGTCTTGTCTATTTTCATGGAATGTTGTGACATGCCCAGAAATAGGAGCGCTGGGGTTCATGTGGTTAACACTCTGTGCACGACTGTGTCGCGTTAATGATGCAAATAATTCCACACTGACAGACCACAGGCCTGGGTCTGTCTGCATGGGATTCTCACACTTTTGGAGCTTTAATTGCATCCATAATGTTGTTATTTTTTGTGTCTGAAACCTAAAGAGAAGGGTCTTGCATTATAAAACAAGGATATATAAGCACCCTTTAAAGTGACATATGCCTGATTGAGTCTGCGCGATTTCATTCACATTAAAACATAACGGCTGCCTCCCGGCCTTCCGGCAGCCTGGCGGAGATAATTAATTCTAAAACCTTGGTATAAACCAGTGCAACGCTAAAATGACTCTTAAAACCAAGTGAGTTGTATAAATTGACGTTTTGACACATTACATGTGGTATGTGTGTTACGCTTTCGACACAAGCAACCCAGTTGGCCTTGGAGTACAACACAGCTGATGGCAATTAACACTATAAGCTGCATAAACAGAGAACTCTGTTTAATTACATCCCAGTAAAGAGTAACACAGTGGATCATATGGAGTGTAATCAAGAAGAGGGACATTAATTAATCCACTGTTTGCGACAGTCTTGCCATAAATCAGTTAGACCGTCATCCAAAGTCGTCTGTTCGAATTTTACAGCTTTTGATTTAGATCAGGAGTTATAAAGCTCAAAGCGCTCGTTTTTGACAACCCATAGCGGCACTATCGTTAGTTCGAGTAGGAAGTATATGACCTCCCCTTGTTCACAATCGCTGGTTCTTTGTTTTGGATAACCTTAGCCACTTCTAAGATGAAGCTCGGCAAACGATCACGGGCGCACTGATTTAATGGGTGCTAATAGTTCTGGGCACTTATTGTGTTACAGAATAAAAACAAAGCTGTATCACAAACCCAAGAGGTTTTGTTGAAGTAGTCACAGGTGTCTCAAGTCTGCGTGCAGGATGGGTTTGCTCACTACATTTGAGGATAAGAGTATTGACAATTTTCCCCGCAAAGGTACTGGGGCTCCTTCTGTGTGTGCTTGCCTTCCGCTCAGGCAGTGTTGCCAGGGTTGACCTTTTTTCTGTCACTTGCAAATAGTTGTTGGTTGATGTTTTTGTACATGCAGAACGTATTGGGCTTGCCAGTGGTTCCCACATATCTTCACATCAAGGAACCCCAGATTAACATGTCCACACCCATCCATCTGTAAATATTCTGTGTCTTCTGTATTCAAATGTAATCCAAAAAAAATGTGTTCACAATGTGTCACTGTGAGCTTGTAAATCAGCTTTTTTTCCTTTGTGTTTGATTTTAGATACCGGGCCACTTGTTTCTCTTGCAAATCTGGCAACAAATAAAGGGATAAGAGGAACTAGTTCACACACAAATGCAAAGAATTATGGGTTGTAGGACAGTTGTGAATAGGATGAAATGAAACGTGAATAAAAAATAATAAATAAATAAACTATTACAGGTTCCATTTCCGTCAGTGGCCTTTACCCACGACCTGCCAACAGATTATACCAGCAGGGCAGCTTGCCCTGGCCCTACATGGTATTTTTGTCCATCCATTATTTCCCAACACCATTATTTGCACATGGAGGTGTGGCAGTGGGTGTGTGGCCACACTTTCCCCACAAAATTACTATTTTGGCCACACAGATTTCATATCCCAAATGTGTGTGGCCAATTTAAGCTCCAATGCCAATTGTGTTTGGTATTGAGCGACAAGCCTGAGATGGAGAATGACGAGAGTGTCTTCAGGCACCAAATGATTCCACAACCAAGGTTCAAGATTTAGGTTGTTATTAAAGAAAGTAAAATATGAGGGTTATTCTTTTTTATTTGCTGTTAATCCTGCAGCTAATTTGTAACCTAAAGAGTTTTTGGGGGATTTCAGCAGCTTTTGACAAGGGGGGCAGGGCATTCGTTGTTTACAACATTTTAAAGCAATTTATTTCTTTATTGTCTACTACAGACGTAATGAACCCCAGAAAAATACACATAGCCCTAAAAGACAGCATCTACTGAATGTGGCAAACTGTCATATCTTATTATACAATGTGGAGTGCAATGGGGTGTGCCGCCTCAGTAGATCCTGTGATTTATTTATTTTTATTTTTATGTTGCAGCCAGATGTAATTTCTTGGGGTATAGTAGAACTATAGTAGGTAATAAAAACAATTGCTTTAAAATCTATGAATGTAAATAAATACATATTTAGGACCATGTTCGAATGTCAAAAACAGCAAAAATTCCTAAAAGAAAAAAATAATAACTCTCATCTTTTACTTTCTCAAATAATGAAGCTTGAAGCTTCATTATGAAGCTTGGTGGGGAAAAAAAACAGTTGTCCTTTAAGCTCTTAAGTTATTCCATTGGTTCTCTGCAGAAAAAAAGGACCCTGAGTGAAAAATCATTGTGCCTTCTTCTTTTGCAATCACCTTTCTCCAGTTCATGCCACCGTGGTGCCGTCACTCCAGTGTGAAATCACAGATTAGGACGAGGGCCAAAACCCCCCCTTTTATTTTCTTTATTTCTGTCTGTGGGAGACTGTGGAGAATGTTAACTAACAGATAAGATTGTCTCGGGCCACAGGGGGAGCTTGATTTCAAAGCTCCAAGCCCCCAGTTGGCATTCCTTTTATACCACCAACATCCATTATTTCCATCACTTTGAGACAATTTCTGTCCCTGACTTAAAAAAAAGAAGAAAAAACAGAAAAAGCAATCATATGCAATAAAACAAGCCTACTTAGAGGATGATCGTTAAAGTAGATATCCCTGCAGGGTGGGTAATTGATTTCTCACTTTCCTGATCATTTGGGCAGAGGATTGCATTCATGGTTATTTTTATTTTATATGATGATATCGTTTTTCATTGTGAAAAATGAGTCAGCAATGCGAGCGGCATACGGCGCGGGGTTTATCGAATCGATTGCACTACAAAGCGAAAAGTGGTCTCAAGGAAATTATAGGGGAGGCAGCTATAGGTGAAAGACGGGGCGTTAGTCACCGCTTTAACGGTGACATTTACAAAGAGAAAATCTGATCGCGGGAGAGAGAGACTCGTAAAGAAAGCCTTTCTACGTTTCCAGACTGGTGCATGAGGCGGCAAGTGCATGTACAATAATCTCATACGACAACACGCCACATACAGGTCAGCACATCCTCCTATAATAATACATTACAATATACCCGATGGTTGTGCGCTCGCAGCTGCGCAACAAACGCAGAGTAGTGTATTGTGTAGCCTACTATGCAGGAGGGTGAATGGCGTACAATGATTATCAGAATAAACGTATTAGCCAGGGGTTGACACTAAGGTCTCCGAGGCACTTGCCCATCGGGCAAGTGCAAGTCAGGTTCTACTTGCCCTCAGGTTATGGTCACTTGCCCCCCAGGTTCCAGGTGGTCCCCAGTTAAGTTGGTTAACCAGATGTAACTCTTGAGAACGTAAAAATGAAACCAAATGGACCCTTGCGGGTCCATTTGGTTTCATTTTTACACTCTCAAGAGTTAAAATTCATCATCGTAATTAGCCCAGGTCTACACTGTAGAAGATTAATGGTCATTTTGATGTGTTAATTTGCCTGTTTTGTTTCCCAAATCCAGCCTGGAATTGTGGATAGCTAGAAAGCAGGGAAAGATACAGAGGCAGAGTGCAATGAGGCAGAGACAAATATTATCTTGTGTTGTGTTATAGTGCACTATGTTGCACACTTGCCCGATCGGGCAACCAGGTAGCAGTCTTCACCTGCCCTGCCATTTTTTTTACTTGCCCCGGGCAAGCGGGCAAGTGTTAGTGTCAAGCCCTATTAGCTATGTTTAATCTGCACGGACCCTTTCAAAGTGTGTTATAACTTTGTTTCGGTTCAGCTTTCAGATAGATGGACAGATACATAGTACATCAGTGGTTTTCAACCAGTGGTCCGGGGACCACCAGTGGTCCCTGAGAGGATACCAGGTGGTCCCCAGCTGAATGATGGACAGCTGGTAACCAAGTGGACCCTTATAGATCTGTAACTCTCGAGAGCGTAAAATGATACCAAATGGACCCTCACGGGTCCATTTGGTATCATTTTACGCTCTCAAGAGTTAAATTATATTTAAACATCTGAAATACTGAATTTTCAAGAATCAACAGAATTAGAAGAGGCAGACAAATTGTTATGTTGACCAACATTTTGCCAGTTAACATTGTGGACAGAAACTTGAAATTACTTAGTTTTGAGGTCTGAGACTAAACACCAAATGGTGGTCTGTGCCTGCAGAATAAATAGGGGGCCCTGGTATGAAAAAGGTTTAAAACCCCTGAGATAGATAGATAGATAGATAGATAGATAGATAGATAGATAGATAGATAGATAGATAGATAGATAGATAGATAGATAGATAGATAGATAGATAGATAGATAGATAGATAGATAGATAGATAGATAGATAGATAGATAGATAGATAGATAGATGAAAATAAAAAATCCAGTCCTTTGATTGCTTGAAGGAGTCAAGGGATTTGCACGTCTTAATGCCTGTTGTAGGGCGTTCCACATTTTGGTGGCATACGAGGAAAATCTGGGTTGCTCACGGTTTTGTTGAACTCCCTCTGGTGTGGTGGGAGTGGACTTTGTTGACATTAAGGTAGTATTTAGGTATTTAGGTACAACGTCTTAGTGAAGGAGAGGTACAAGGGTATGTTGGTATTGTCATCAACCCGAAGCCAACCCAGTTGTGTCAAAGAGGGCAGGGGTGAGGTGGGTTCGGGAAGTGAGGCAGCCTGACCTGACCTGACCTGACTGCAGTCTGTATATTCTGATGGCTCGCTGTACTCCCTGACTGTCTGTGTACAGTCTGATTTGTGGGGTGGGCTTGCTAATTTTATGCGAGTTTTAAGCAGAGGCCACACCATTTATTTATTTATTTATTTATTTAAATTTGGAAGAAAAAAAAAATAGGCTGGATAATAAAAAGGACAATATTTACACTAATAGACGTGACGGATAGACTTAATGTTGAATGGTTGTAATGTTGGGGATTAGAACAGGAAAATGGATTGTAATATAAATAAAAAGTGGGATGACTGTGCCAACCCCCATGCCAACCACTATACAGAGAGGGAGCCCAAGGGAGGTGAAGTCATATATAAAAAGAATTGCTAAAACAGGTCAAATCATATTTTAAAACAGCCAAGATTTTTTTTTTTTGTCCAAATGCATCTGAATCTCAGTCCAACCTTTTTCTATGAATGTGCAGCCCCTGTGTTTGCTAAATGGCTACATTTAACGTTGTGTATAAAATGCATTAGTGTCTGTTGTGTGCAAATCCCTGTGTCTATCATATCTGTCCAAAATTGTTCCTTTTTATTATTTTACCCCATTCTATTAGCTAGCATTAGCCTCAGCTGTTGAAAGCAATAGCATTAGCTTTTGAAAAATTGTGAACATGCTTGAAGTAGGACATCCAGCTACCAAAAAGCATATGGGTGAAAACCTCATTATGTTCAAAACTCTAAAAGAGATGAGAGGTTTCAGCACCACAGCCACAATAAAGTGTGTGTGTGTGTGTGTGTGCGTGCGTGTTTGTGTGTGTGTGTGTGTGTGTGTGTGTGTGTGTGTGTGTGTGTGTGTGTGTGTGTGTGTGTGCGTGCGTGCGTGCACGTGTGTGTGTGTGTGCACGTGTGTGCGCGCACGCGCGTGTGCACGCACACAGTGTGCGCAGTGCGCACAGTGTGCACGCAGTGGCATTTCTAAGCAATTTGGAGTTCCAGGCAAGATTTTCCAAATGGACCCTTAAGGGTGACGTCATAACTACTGTATGACAGGCACAGTAAAATGGGACCCCCAAAGAGATAAAAATATGAACTATTTTTAAACTAAAGAACATATTAAATGTTCAATTCTAGTTATAGAGGACAAGTATAATGTATTTATCCATATGAGGCTTACTGTATTAGCCTGGGATCCTTTTAAAGCATGCATGGGGCACCGGTTTCCCCGGTGCCCCCTCCCCTCATGGCGCCCCAGGCAACTGCCTAGTCTGCCTAATGGCAAAAACACCCCTGTGTGTGTGTGTGTGGGGGGGGGGGGATCAGATACTCACAGCAGCTCTGCACATCCTCGTCGCTGCCGTCCAGACAGTCGTCGTCTCCGTCACATTTCCAGGTGTCTCGTATGCAGCGCTGGTTGTGACACTGGAACTCATCACTCTTACAGCGCTGAGGCTCCGGACCGCCCCCTGTGGACACTTCTAGAAACACACACAGATATTCAATCATCAATCAATCTTTATTTCGGAACTCTCAGGGGGTCCATAGACATGCAATACATCACAGTACACACACAAACCATAATATAACAAAAACACCAAAGAAAGACAAACCATCAACAATACACACACATTACACAACAACAACAAAAAACATAAAAAAAACATAAAGGCATATTAACCATGAGTTCAAAGAAATGAGAACAATAACAGGTGTCTGTCCATTACCAGCTAATCTCCAGCACCGTTAATCTGGTCGATGCCAAACTTTGCGCGCGCACACTCATTGGATGCTAATAATGAACCTCTACCCAAAATTTCCCAGAACGGCTATATGTATATATATATATATATATATATATATATATATATATATATATATATATATATATCCCTATGTGACTTCCCTACAGAATCCTGCAACACCATATATTTTGATTAGAAATTGTAAACTTTTTTTGTTATCCACCCCAGACACAAGCTTGCAGAAAATCTAGTATTTGATGGTAGGATGATTTTAGGATTACGGTGTGTGTATATATAGAGATATATAGCCAGCATAGACGGCAAAGCTCTCTTGAGCCTCTCTCCCAAGCTCTCTCTCTCGTGCGTGGCTCGCTGTCTGGGTTCATTCCTTGTGTTTCTCATAACATTATACGTACCTGTGCAGGTGACATTGTTCTTCTCCAGGACCTGGTTGTCAGCGCAGGCACACACTCTGCCTCCTGGGATGGCCAAGCAGAGGGTACCGCAACCCCCATAATTTACCCGGCACGCGTTGTCACCTGGAGACATAAAGAGCCAAAATAAGGTTTGTGGATCTCGTTCTCTCTCTTCACACCAGAAGCACCGCCAGGGGCGGATCTAGGCATGGGCAAGGGGGGGGGGGGGCAATGCCCCCCTAAATACCCAGTCTGCCCCCCCCCCCCCCCCCCCCCCCCCCAAACACAATGGCAAGCAAAACAACCCAAGATATTTCAAATTAGTGCTTATATTTAAACTGATTTGAAACACTACTACTGCTACTAACTAACTACAGCTGTGGCACCACTAAACCAACAGCATGTCATCATTGAAAACAGAAAACTCTCTGAGTCAGACCTTTAGCTTTATGCATGCTGCCTGTCTGTTGCAACTTCAACAACAACTGATGTTATTATTGATGCTTTACTTGACTAATAAAAGTCCTGTAACCGAAAATGGTATGGATGCGGCTTCATCGCCCATGGCGCGAAGCGACACGGGCGATGAAGCCGCCCCCATACCATTTCCCTTGCCCCTCCAACATGTTATCTTGCCCCCCCCCCAAACGGGGCATGTTACATCTGCCCCTGAGCACCGCCATCCACCTCCCTCCCTCCCTCCACTCCCTTGCTGTTGTTGTTGTTGTTGTTTGTCGACTTGTTCCTCCATGCAGCGGTTCAAAGGTTGCTTGGAATGCGTCAAAACCACAGAATAATTTCCTTCATACAAAACTAATTTCCTGCACGGAGAAGGGATGTGCCAGGTTACGTGACATCATATATAACCCGCATGTCACATGAATTGTAGGGAACAAAAGCCGGGGACAGGCGTTTGACGTTTTTATCCTTCTCGGAAGAATAAATTGTCCTTAACAAAGCCCTCCTACTACTATATCCTAGTCTGGTAGAGAGAACAGATTTCTTTCCCCTCGCTCTTCTTTTTCATGTCTTAACACTTAAAAAATAAACTGTCACACAGTTTAAAGTTGAAGCATGGAGACACGTTGTGTCACTTCCATTTAACACTGAAGCCCAACAGGCAGTGCCTGAGCCAATGAGATAAAGCGCTCTTTTTTTTTTTTTGCGAAGGACCAATCGCGTAAATGCTCAGAGGATTGGACAGCCAATTAATCTACGCCGTGACACGAAGGGACCAGCGGAGGAGCCAGCGAACGGCCAGTGAATGAAGCAGCACTGACCCCAGCGGCAGCACAACATGTTTTGGCCCGGGTTTGGCTGCTCATTATCTGTGGCAATGCAGCTTTCTGGTGCTAAATTAGACAAGTTACAGCACATGGTCATGAACCAAAGCAAAATAAGAATTCAGTTTAACAACCAACTTCCATTGCATTACAGTACAGTACAAACAAGCCGGGCCGGATCTAGGCATAGGCATGGGGGGCTGCCCCCCTAAATGGCGTGACATGACATATCATGTAAAACTGCAAAATAGTGAGCCATCAATGCCTCAATTAGAATGTAATCAGCGCTGCAATATTGATTTTAGGTCATCTAGGAGGAGAGATATTGATTCATTGATCCACAAAACGATTTAAACACTGCAATATTGATTTTAGGTCATCTAGGAGGAGAGATATGTGAAACATCCATTTTGAAACTAGCCATTTTCAAACAGCCTTGAAATAAATGTCATCAAACTTTTTTATAATTCGTGAAGCTATAACCCTCGCTATGCATTGTGAGGATTTGGGGGAATTTAAAGGGGAATTCCACCCATTTTCAGCATTTTTCCTGAGAGCGTACAAATGCACCCAAATGAACCCTAACGGGTTCATTTGAGTTCAGTTCAGTTCAGTTCAGTTCAATTTTATTTTGGTCATACAGTGGACATTTCCATGGCATCATACATCTGACAGTTGTACAACGGATTGTCATGACCAAAAGGGTTTAGGCTGAAGCCAATGGCTTATTTTGCCTATCCCTAGACATCATCAGACTGGCGATTTTTAATATATATGTGACTACACACTATGGGGGGACTTAAGTCAACACACTATGGGGGGACTTAAGTCAAATTGGTTCCATTTGTACGCTCTCAGAAAAAAAGAAGCGTCTAAAGAAATCCATTAACATGATGAAAATACATCTTGATGATGTCATCAAGATGTTTCACCATGTTAGGGGTTTTCTTCAGACCTCCATTTCTTGGGAACACAGAATGGGGGAACTTTTTTATCATGTCCACCCAGCACCTCTAAGGTACATCAATGACATAGTAAAATATTGAAAATGGGTCGAGTTCCCCTTTTTTGCCTGCAATGCTTGGTGGTGCAGGTGATGAAGCTGCCCCCCAAAAAACTTTCTCCTGCCCCTACAGTTGGTACAGGTTTGATCCTTGCTCCTAAAACTCTCCAGAAATGTGAACCGACAACATCATCATCACATTTGCAATGCACGCGTAGCACCACAATTAGTTTGACTCGGTCAACTCACAGATAAATATTGTGAAACACAAGCATCGCGTCTCGGCGCCGCGAGGCGTACGTTGTGCGCTTGTAGATCGACAATTTCATTAGATGGGCTAATGGATACCTTTCCGCGGCAAATTGAACCCTGGTGTTTCTCCTTGTTGTTGATTCTATCGTGATGCACGGATTACAATAATTATCCACGGTCCTTGATTGCAGAGCGGGTGTCTGAACACGGCTTCACCTGTCTGTCAATTAAAGAACATTTATTATGTAATTGGCAGACGGGTTTCTAACGAGGCCGGTCGGATCATCAGACGGAAAACCTTGTATGTCCAAGACAGTCGCTTGCAAAACATTACGACCTCCCGGTTCGGCTTTTTCTGGTTCAATTCCATGTGCTAGCGCTCCAAAATTGGAATGTTAATTATGTGCAAAACCATACCTATATTAAATTATTACCATGAAACTTCCCTAGCCGATTACTTGCACAGAAACAATTACTTGTTGTATTAAAAAAATATTACACTTTTAAATGTGCAAGTTAGGTATTACAGTATATAGGAAAATATGCAAGAAATGTCAAAGATGAATAAGCTACTATTGGGCAGGGGTTATCATATATTAATTTTAGGGATGTCTACCCTATCAGTATCACAAAAGTAGCATTATTGGCCCTTATTTGTCATTATCGGGTTACCGTATATCGGCGATGACAAATATGCCATTCTAAACACAGATCAGACACAGGGGTAAGAGGTTGACACTATGGCAGTTAAATAAAATGTTGGGGCATGTAGAGTTTGCTGTGGAGTTGCCCAAGTATAGAATTCTTGGGCAACTCCTGCAACTCCTGCTATTCTTTGTTGGTGGACTTCATATGAGATAATTTCTATTTTCATATTTTTATCAAATATATTATTATCTGGTGTCTGTATTTGGTATTCGTATCAGAAATGAAATAAAGTGAATCTCGCTGTGACCCCTAGGGTAGATAGTGTACAAAAGCATTCAGTAATCCTGGTCTCTACACTGCCTCCCACTGGCCAGCTGAGACACCTGATGGAGGGGACAGGAACTTGTTGGAATAACGTGTTCCTTCCACGCACTACGTCCAACCACGTAAACTCCCCCCTGTCAGGTGAAAAGATAACAGCTTGGACTCCTCATGAATGAAAGGAAGCATGCGATCAGTCTGTTGCTCATCCCAGGTTGTCAGAAGGTATATAGTGCAGCAAACTCAGGATTGCAATAATAGATAATTGACACCTTGAATGTGGAGATACAAGGTCTCAGCCCTGCAACAACAGAAAATCCTAACAGGAAGAGTGACTCCTACTAAACTAGCTGCTGCAGAGCGCTGCGTGGCGTTCTCCTCTCCCAACCAATGCACGTCTTGCACAATTCTGCTGCCATACCATCGAGTCATCTACTTAGTGTTCCAACAACAACAACAGCAGGAATCCATCATCGTTTTGCCATCCGACTGCATCCCTCCCAGTCCCTCCAACCGCCTTCATCCCTCAGAGAGAAACACCGTCCAGAAAACAATCACTGTCGCCGTGCTCACTAGTGATGCTCCAAATATTCTTCTGCAGAAAAATATTCGGCAGAAAATGCCTAAAAATGCATTTTCGGGCCGATTCGGTTTCAGCCCAAATATAGATAAGCAGGATGTGAGAACTGAACTGAGAGCTTCACAAACAAAAGCTTTCACAAATTGACGCATGCATAATAAAGAAAAAGGATGTATTAATTATTATTAGGTTTGGACTTCATTTCCAATAGGAATAATAAAGTATGTGGTTGTATATGGCAATGGACTGCGATCATTTTGAATTTACAAAAATATATTTTTTGAACCATGAAACTTAGTTGTTGAAATATGAACAAGGCTAGTTCATTTTTAAATGCATGAACTGTCAACTGAACTAGTTCTTAAAAAAGAGAACCCTGGCGGGTCCAATTGGTTCCATCGGTACACATAAAAGAGGAAAAGAGGAAACATCCTTAACATAGGTGAAACTCAACTCGATAATGCCATCAGGTTGTGTTTCACCATGTGATGTTTTTTTCAGACCTCCATTTCTAAGAAACACACTTTTTTTTTTATCATTTCCACACAACATCTCTATGGTATATTGACATAGTAAAGTGTTGAAAATGGGTGTAAATCCCCTTTTATTAATGTTCCAAATTTGGATGTCTGGCTGATGAACTAGCTGATGGTAAAGGGGGTCCCAGAGATGGTAGAGGGGTCCCAGAGGTAGAGTAGGTAGGAGGGCCTGACATTGATGGTAAAGGGGGTCCCAGAGATGGTAAAGGGGTTCCAGCAGGGGCGGATCTAGGCATAGGCATGGGGGGGGGGGCAATGCCCCCCTAAATGCCCAGTCTGCCCCACCAAACATGATGACATGCAAAACAACCCAAGATATTTCAGTGCTTCTATTTTAAAGTATTTGAAACATTACTGAAAATGCTATGAAGGCGGCTTCATCGCCTTCATGAAGCCGCCCCCTTACCATTTTCTTCTGCCCCCCCAATTGGGAAATGTTACATCCGCCCCTGGGTCCCAGAGGCACGGTAGGTATAGGAGGGTCTAACCTTGCTGACTCTGGGCGTCGTAGACGCGCAGGCCGAACAGCGGCGGTCTCTCGCTGCGCAGCAGGGTGACCTCTCCAGAGCTCAGGTCCAGCTGGAGGACGGAGGCGTTCATGTACTCCGTCCAGAAGATGGCGTGGCGGTAGTGAGAGATGCCGAACGGGTGGTTGAGCTCCTTGCCGTTGTACACCACCTGCGAGGGAATGGGGGGAAGGACGCGGGACGTTTTAGTGCCAGCCACTTAAACCATTCTACTTGTGGTGTTTTAACTTTCATTGAAAAATAGCAGGCGAGTGGCACGCTATGAGCCGTGAACAGCTGCTATTTTTGGGGGAAATCGTGAAAATGCAGCACAAATCTTTCAATATGTTTTTTCAGAGCGAACGTTTTGTAGACTGTACAGTGTCAGGTCGAAATACTAAAATGTTAAAGCACTTCACCAACTTTTCCAGGAATCTGCACGTAATAGGGCCTCACTAATGTACATTATAAAATACCACTTTACAATGCAAAAATGGAGTCCACCGTTTTCCCAATAATAAAAATATAACCTTTTTTTTTTTAAAGTATTGTTTAAAAAAAATCTGCCGAACCATGACTTGGAAGTTGTTTGGTATGCAGGTACAGAGGGCATAGAGGGCAAGGCTGCATTTACAGTTTGAAATTCTAGTCACACATTTAAATGTTTAACTCTGTTTATAATGTTGTGACCCATGCATAGTCAATGAGGGGCAATGGCGGCGCTCCCCGCTGGCCGCTGCTGTTTGTTGTCGGGACGGATAGTGGAATAATATGTTTGGACACTTTTACAAAACACTGGGGCATATTCAGGCAGATCCTTGAGAAACAGAGCTACATTCTTCAAAGGTTAGTGAAATACTCTGAAGGTTATTTCACATTTTCAATTAGCCCTTCACTAAGTCACTCCCCCAATCAGTTATGGTCCAATTAGCAGAGAGGAAAGACAGAAAAGCTTGTCCTGCATAGCAACAGTTGCTGAACTATTTGGATTGTCATTGGACGGTGGCTGGGGCGGGGCCTAGAGAAGGGCTAATTATCTGCAGTGTTGACAGTCGAAGTACACCATGTTGTTAAAATTGTATTGTTGTTAATATATATATATATATATATATATATATATATATATATATATATATATATATATATATATATATATATATATATATATATATATATATATATATATATATATATATATATATATATATATATAATATATATAGTACCAATGGAAACAAATCTTTACCAAGTTCTTTTCGTGCAATACCTTTAGAACAAATAAATGCTGACTCGAGAATTCATGAACTGGGTCGCTTATTGTTCGCGACATCTATTTCAAAACAAGCGTCACAGAGAGGCTGTGATGACTCACAGCTTTGGGACAACGTTGCACATTCAGTTCCAGCCTCAGTCTATCTGTCTCGTCTGTTATGGAAGTGCAGAAAATTGACTTTGAGATATAGTCTAAACTTTCTGCCACTCTTTGCATTATCCAATGATCCGCTACCGGTCTCCGAGCCTCCAAGCAAATAAATGAGAACGTTTCAGACCAGGAATTGGCTTGTAAATGTAATTTGACCCCAAGGTCTGTAAAGAATACGATAGGAGGAGGCAGAATAAACTCCATCTCATCCCTGAGGGGGAAAGTGGGTCAACTGCATCAACGGCAGGGACAAATAAAGAGAAAATACCAATAAAACACAGAAGTTTAACCCCCCAGATAATAGCGCCGCATTAAAGATAAAGAAATAAACACAGAGTACAGTAAATGTAAAAGGCCGCATGGGCACATTATCGCATTAACACAATAGGCTAAGCAGTAGGGTGTGCATAATAGATATTCAGTGTCGCAAGCAAGTGCTTTATGCACTGAACAACTATTGGAAACTGTACTTAAAGGACAACTTTATGTTTTTTGTTTTAAACCAAGGTTCATGTTTTAGGTTGTTATTAGAGGAATTAAAAGAGGAGTGTTAATTTGTTTTAATGTGCTGCTTTTTTGTTTTAGGGATTTTATCTGATGATCTTAAATACATATTTGTTTTAACAATATTAAAGCGATTCAGTCCTTAGTCCTAATAGTCCTAATAGAGCCCAGGAAATTGAACCTGGCCACAAAAGATCACAGGATGTATTGAATGTGACAAATTACTGTATTGAGCCTATTATACAGTGTAAAGTGCAGTCTCGTGTACTGCCTCCTTCACATTCAGTAGATCCTGTGATCCTTTGCAGCCAGATGTATTTTCCAGAAGCTTATTAGGACTGTAATAGATAATAAAATGAGAAATTGATTTAAAACTGTATAAACAAATATGCATTAAGGGCCATGTTCAAATGCTGCCGGCCCCTGTCAAAAACAGCTAAAATCCCCAAAAACTAAGGAAAGCAGTACTTTCTGTAACACGAGCATAAAACATGAACTTTAGTTTAAAAAACAGGCGGTTAGCTCAACCTTCTGGGCACCTAGGCTGCTAAGCCAGCCTGACGGCGCGTCCCGGGTTCGATTCCCGAGCCCGGCGGACTTTGCCGCATGTCACTCCCCATCTCTCTCCCCCTTTCCTGTCTAATTACTGTCCTGTCAATAAAGGCATAAAAACAAATCTAAAAAAAACAAAACAAAAATAAAGTTGTTCTTGAAGTGCCATGCATGAGTACATGTAGTGAGTTACTTCCCACCCCTGCCTATGTGGAAGAGACAAGGTCACAGTTGCAGCTAAAAACGGACCCTTGCTCACTGAACCATTTAGAATTGCATTAGCCTACTTACTTACTAATCGCCAGTATATATATATATATATATATATATATATATATATATATATATATATATATATATATATATATATATATATATATATATATATATATATATATATATATATATACATACATATATACATACATACATACATACATACATACATACATACATACATACATACACACACACACACACACACACACACACACACAGCATAGTTCAATGGCTTGTTGTGAACTGGTGGTCCGGGGACCACCAGTGGTCCCTGAGAGGGTTCCAAGTGGTCCCCAGCTAAGCTGGTTAACCAGATGTAACTCTTGAGAACGAGAATGAAACCAGAATGAAATCCATTTGGTTTCATTTTTACACTCTCAACAGTTAAAATATTCATCATCTGAATTAGCCCAAGTCTACACAACTAGAAGATGGACAAAAGCAAAAGAAATCTTTAGTTTTGGGGTCTGTGGGGCTAAAATGTCCTCAAATGGTGGTTCAAATGTTGAATAAATGGTGGGCCCTGGTGTCAAAAAGGTTGAAAACCCCTGCTCTATGTGTATGACTGGACTCATTCTGTACAGCAGTTTGGTTGTGTTGCAGACGTCATGCTCCAACACTATCAGAGCTCACAGACTATTTCAGAGAACAGGACAGCAGCGTCCCGGCAGGAATCGAACCACCGTATCAACCGGGTGGAGAAGCCTCACCATCCTTCCGGTGCCGTTGAGGTGGATCTTCTCGATGTGGTCGTAGTAGGCGTCGCACCAGTACATGGTCTGTGTGGCGTGGTCCAGGGCCAGACCGTTGGGCCACAGCATGTTGGAGGTGACGAACACACGGCGGTTGGAGCCGTCCATCCAGGCCTTCTCTATGCGCCCGATGCTGTCGTTCACCTCGTCCTCCTCCCAGTCTGTCCAGTACATCCAGCTGGACACGCACACACACACAGGCACAACAAAGTCAAATAATGCCATTGAAGCTCCTATGTAATTTTAATGTATTTTTATTGTCAATATAAAAAATACATTTTTTATTGCTTTTATGTTTTTCATGTCATGTCAAGTCTTCCTTTAATTAGATCATCTCCAAAAATATCTTGTCTTTTTGATGCCTCTAGGGGCTGCACTAGGCCTCCAAAGAAATCCCTATAAGCTTTGTTATTGGCTAACACATGGTCCCGGCAGGAACCATGAAAGGCAGGAAAAATGCCTTTAAAATTCTGAGATTTATTGATTATATATACTTTAACTCGTTTTTTTTTGGAGAGTCTTATTTGACAACACTGATAACGTCATGGACACTGGGCCCTCTCCTTGTTGTAGGAGTGCAATCGGCATAATGCTTTGGTACAATGCTCCTACTCGTGGATAGGAAGAGGGGCTGTCTTACGGAGACAACACACATAGCAGAAAATAATAAGGAGAAAACAAACAGTTTTGTGCGTGCTTTGCATTATTTCGAGTCATGCCAGGTGGGCGTTGTTAGACCTCTGCTAACACGAGCCATCAGTGAAATCCAAACAACATAATGTCCCTGTCAGGTCACGCACGCTTCCTGGGTATCAATGCAAAAAAGGGGAGGGAAGAAAAATAAAGAAAATCCGGTGGACTAAGTCTCTTGTATGTGTGGTGGCGACGATGAGCTTGAGTTAAGCTCCCGGTGCAATCCTCAGAGACGCCCGGTGGTATTTGAAAAGTGATTGGGTCAACGATTTGACGTGATCTGTTCTGTAGTAAACCGCGCCTCGGGGGGATTCGCTGGGTGTTTGAGAACACTGCTGCTAGACTGCATGCCCCCACACACCCCCCAAACCCCCTTCTCATCAATGATGGAAGCCTGCACGGCGGAGGGGAGCGCGGTATGCACGACGAGGAACAGAGTGAATGAAGACTCCCTCTGTCTGCACCACTCGTCTTGATGACCTCCATGAATAATTCAGGCCTGGCGGCGGCACACGCACACACGCAAGCACACACTCACGCGCACTCGCGAGCTCATGCTAGCGACACGCGAGCGCACACATACCGTATGCAACAGAGCACATGCAACAGGACATTCTGGTATAGTCACTGGTACTCAGTCGGTACACATGCAATTTAAATACTATTTAATACTTTTTTAAACAAGCACTCAGATCATTCTTTTTCATATTTTTTCCAGTGTTCTATTCCAAGCCATTTTGGCTGCAGTACCAAGAATGTCCACCAAAACAGCCCCCGCCCCCTCCTCCCTGCTTCCCTTCGCCCACCCATTGTTATTCCCTGTCTCATTAGAATATGCATGATCTGACCTGGTTTCAGTCGCTTTCATTGGGTGCCCTTGAGAGGGGGGTGTGGATTTCATGCATACCAACGACTTAAAGGGTGGAGGCAAAGTTAAAGGGGTCGGGCTATTAGAAATGGTATTTTTGTGACATCACTAAACAGGAGAATCTGAGAGTGCCTACATGTGCGTCCACACACACAGAAAATCACAGATATTCCAATATAGGCCTGACTGTTTAAAGCAATACTAGGTAACTTTTTCACTAAAACCAAACTTAAATTTGACATCCATATTTGTATATATGGCATTTGTATATATGACAAATATGGCTGGCATATTTGTCACACAACGAAAAGTGATGGGCGTATTGTTTCCGGGGGAAAATTACGTCACACGCCGACTCTAAACAGGATTAACTACAGGAACCAATCACAATGCAACTTAGATGCACAAGGGATGCTGGGAAATGTAGGAATAGATCTAAAAACTGCAGTACCAGCAGTGACCACCAGTCAAAGTTAGCTGGTATAGAGAAATTATAGAGAAACCTTTTTGGGGCGTGTAAATACACTGGGGGTGGAGGAAACACAGAATTACAATTCATGGTGGATGCCCTTTAAAGCACACAAACACATCCTGCCTTTGAAAACTAAACAAGGTGACAAGGTATGGCACTGCATGGTGATGTGGCACTCAAATAAACATCCATGCATGCAGTCGACTTTACATGCACCACATCATGCACGCACACACAGTACGGCTACGCAGACAGACACGCGCACAAACAAGAACGGCGAAATAAACTTGTGTCAACAACTAAACCAGAGCTGAAAAGTACCACTCAAAATCAAATGGATTTCTTGTTTATATGGATATATATATTTCTTTCTCCGTGATTGAGTTTTATGAAGCAGCAAGCACGCGGCGGACGAGAGAGAGAGAGAGAGAGAGAGAGAGAGAGAGAGAGAGAGAGAAGCCGACATCAGAGATGGAGTGGCATGACTGGCTTAAGTCGGCGTGGAGTAAAGCCTTATCGCGGCGACGCAGGCTGGAGGTGGCAAGCGGCGCGGAAAATACAGTGGCGGAGAACAGAAGTGGAGGGAAAAACAGCTGGAGGTGCCACAGTCATTTCACCTGGAGACACCCATCCAGCAGAGCCGCGATAGAGATCAAAAGAAAACCGCCGTCGGACGGACGGACGGCATGCCGATTGGTTCCTCGGACCCTGAAACCCCCCGCTTTTTTTCTTAATCGTTAGCTGCCGGTGGGGAGGGTCAGTGTGATAGTGATTAAACTCTTCGACACAAAAGGAAACGATACCCCCGTCCTCCAACCCCCCCAGCCCCCCCCTCCCCCCCCTCCTCCCTCTCATCTCGGTGTTGCGCCTGAGTTATCTCGGTGCACAGTGTCTTAATGAAATGTTGTGCAAAGGCCAGAATCCTATTTTCCGGCAGTGTAAGAGGGATCTTCAGTCGGTCAGACAGACAGACAGACAGACAGACAGACAGACAGACAGACAGACAGACAGACAGACAGACAGACAGACAGACAGACAGACAGACAGACAGACAGACAGACAGACAGACAGACAGACAGACAGGCAGCGGCGGCTGAGAATTAACTTGTGGCTGAAGCGGTCATTTACTTTGTTGTGTTGTGAAGTGAGCAGCATTACTACAGCACCTACTACTACTGTAAGGCTATGGAGCCACAGAGCAGGGGCGGATATAACATTTCCCAATTGGGGGTGGGGGGGGGGGGGGGTGTATGGGTGCGGCTTCATCGCCTGTGTCACTTCGCACCACGGGCGATGAAGCCGCACCCATACCATTTTCGGTTACATGTGTTTTATTAGTCAAGTATGCATCAATAATAACATCAGTTGTTGTTGAAGTTGCAACAGACACACAGCAAGCATGCATAAAGCTAAAACGTCTGACTCAGAGAGTATTCTGTTTTCAATGATGAAATGCTGTTGGTTTAGTGGTGACACAGCTGTAGTAGGTTTGTTAGTAGCAGTAGTAGAGTTTCAAATTATTTTAAATTGAAATATCTTTCATTTGAAATATCTTTGAAATGTGGGTTGTTTTGCATTACATCATGTTTGGTGGGGCAGTCAGGGCATTTAGGGGGGCATTGCCCCCCCCCATGCCCATGCCTAGATACGCCCCTGCTGCAGAGCCCAGCCCTGCTCTCACCTCTCTTAACCCCAGGGGGAGGATTCTGAACTGCTGGGGTCTTGTGAAACCGTATTAAAGCAGTGTTGGGGATTTTGTGAAGTGCAGCGTGACTGTGTAAAACAGTATCACGAATCTGCCCGTCCCTGTCAACATTTCTTGAAACATCCTGACCTAAGGGACTTTTTTTGCAGATGTTGTTTTGCATGCCCCTCCGTCAGGTAAATCATGTCAACCGCAGTTTTAAGGCAAAAAAAGGCTTAGCGTAGGATTTGCATTTATGCCGACAGTCATCTTGGCAAACCTAATGCATATACAGACAGTATATATATATATATATATATATATATATATATATATATATATATATATATATATATATATATTATATATATATATATATATATATATATATATATATATATATATATATATATATATATATATATACACACACACACACACACACACACACACACACACACACACACACACACACACACACACACACACACACACAGGGTATATATATATTAGGGCTGGGACATTAGAAACAAAAATGCAATAAAAAATTATTCGTGCATAGATTTTACAACACAGAACCTCTCTCACTGGAGTTTTAGGTGTACTGAAATACCGATCATAGTGGTGCACACAACGGGAGGAGAAGCCAATCAGAATACTTTGCTTGGCCCAGGGGATGATGGGTAATTGTGACTTTGAAAAAACTCACTCAGTTCACTCAACTTATTTGATGAATAAATTACAATGCTTCAAATTAATGACACTATTTTTAATCGGGTCCCATCCCAATAATACTGTATGCACAACAGCTTGTAGCATGTCACTTTTGGCAGCAGTCAGATAGTCATATACAGTAAGCTCTGCATTGCTATGCTGTGAGTGTGGGGGAAAAAACAGTTAAAATCCACCACAACAAAATTAAATACTGTTATTCACACTTGATGGTTTGAAGTCATCATCATCTGTTAAATGTAGGGTGTGAAAACATTGCGAGACGATTTCTCTCTCGAGGATTCCGGGGGAATTAATTAGAAAACGCACAGTGCCAAGCATCAACAATCACGTCGGAGAAGGACGGACCATTATCTCAATCTCTCATCCCAAGCTTTTTCGAAGGCAAGCGAACGACTAATAGCTGAAAGCTATATGGTAATATCAGAGATTGTACTACAGTTGTACGCTCGATGATGTCTGTCTCGAGAATTTGGCCGGATATACTATGCTATATTATAGTACATGATGTACGGCTGGAATCCTGGAGCATTTTAATGTGGGCCAGCGTTTTTATGTTATCCATCATCCTGAATTTTTTGGCAACAGCAGCTCCCAGCTATACTGAGAAATCAGCATTTCTTTAATTGTCTTTTTCTTTCTCCCGTAGCAATGTCTGCATTATAGATTTGTAAATACTGGCAGACATTGGTAAAACTGTTGAAATTAAAACGAGCAAACATCAAAGCATCGAGCAAGCCTTTTTTTTAAAATATATAATTATATTTGTTCATAGGATTTTTTGTGTATTTGGGGGAGATGTATCTCCATCATGATTGTCCCACGATTCCTCATTTGCAAGTTGGGATTCGGTTCGAATCCCATCACCCGGTATATGTGTTTTTCCTGACCTGTTGAGGGGGTCCACCACGATGGCCCTGGGGTGGGACATGTCACCCTCCAGCAGGGTCTTGCGGGTCTGGGCAGACCTCTCCAGGCGCGCCACGCTGATAGTTTTCCTGTAGCCGTCGTTGGTCCAGTACAGGTTGTTCCCGATCCAGTCCACCGAGATCCCCTCCACGTTGTCAAGATCTGCACAAATAATAGGCATTTTAAAGAACTGTTTCAATTTCACAGTTTTTGTGTTGTTTTTCGGGACACTCATGTTTGTTTACTATCTGCATAAATAACCAGTTTTGAACAATCAGTCTTTCATATTATAATTATACTGTAGAAGCTTTGATGGAAATTGCATGCTCTCAGGAACAGCTCATCTGATTTTGTCCTGATTGTGGTGTCATCAATGCACCCTACTTTGTATAATGCCTAATATTTGCATTTCCACTTTTTTATTACCACGTCCACCATTATTGATTTTCCAAGCTGGCACGACATGAAAACAAGCCTGTTTTATATAGCACCAGTATTGTAATGACTCAAATTTGAAATCATCTGTACATCAGCACCCCCACCACTTCAGGACATTGTGGTACTGCAGCTGAATCTGCTTTCAAAGTACAGAAAGAAATGACAAGGACTGGTTATATCAGAGTGGTGATTAAGGCTAAAATTGTCATTTAGTATTGGGGACATATACAATATCATATTAAGTATTAAAAAAAACACTTTTAGGGTTGCATGTTATTTGCATATTTTTTCATATTTAATACTGCCACTAGATTTAAAAAAATGGAAAATCTTCTTGACATTGTACACAAATTGGAAATGCAAATTTGGAACTGGATACCAAAGAAGAGGAATTATACAGAGTAGGGTGGCACTGATGACATAACAATGAGGACAAAATCAGTCACCCACAACATAAAAAGAAAAAGTTGAGTTTGATCTTATAGGTCCTTCAAATACAAATCAAATTCATTCCATCTCCTCTATCCGTTTTGTAGAAAGATGACCCCCTGCAGGTTGAAAAAAGTGACAGGCAAATGTGACCTTGTGTGATGTACATTACTTATTTTTTCCAGAAATGTATGATTCCAATACTGTAAATGTTTCCTTAATGGTTCTAAGCTGTGTTCTGACTGAAATGATGAAGTGAGAAAATCCATGGGGGCTGAGGTCTCAGAACTTCTTTTTTTGTTTGTTTTTTCAGCAAGTGATTCCTCTATCCTTTGTAGCTCTGATCCTATACTCTCATGTAAAATTGTAGATTTTAATTAAATAGATAAAAGCATCAATTGTAAACCCAGTTGCTTTGGAAAAGACCACTGGACCGGCTTCATTGTGGAAGAAAAGGACTTCACTTCACTTGGCAATTACAAATGTATGTTTTACTGGGAACAATTGTTTCGGTACACAGACCTTTAGATAAACCTGATGAAGTTCTGTGTTCCGTAAAGCTCCTCAATAAAAAAGGAACACGTTATTCCTATCAGTTCCTGTCCCCTCCATCAGGCGCCCCAGCTGACCAGGGGGAGGCAGTCTAGAGACCAGGATTACTGTATGTTTTTGTGAGGGTATGGGCAATGATGACGGCGAGGAGGAGAAACGCCGCCACCATCACCCACAGTGCCGCTAGCAGGAATCGAACTCAGGACCTTCTCGCTGTGAGGCAACAGCGGTTACCACTGTGCCACCGCGCCCCCGCACAAACTGATGTTTTACTGCGAGCAATGTTTCGGTACACAGACTTTTAGATAACCTGATGAAGGACGGTGTTCCGTAACGTTCCCAATAAAAAAAATATATGTATTATACTGTATATATTCATTTTTTAATTGCAAGTGAAGAATACAGCTTGTGGGAGTTCTTTGTTTGATGAAACAAGAGGAAAAATGTTCCGTGATCCAAGCGGCTCCAGTGGTCCTTCACACATTGCATATTCAGGTGTGCTGTTGACTAGAAGCGCAGCCAGAAACCACCCAGTGCCCTGTGTTTAATACAGCGGGGGCCCAACCTCAGCACGCCGCATGGAAGCAGGTTAAAGTGGTTTGTTGCATTAGAATGCAACAATTACTTTCGCGACTGAAAGCTTAAAAAGGTACAAAAGCGAGCGGCGGCATGCCGGGCCCGTAAGGCATTGTTAACACGTTTTTTTGCTTATATAAGCCATTACATGCAAACAGCTTCTTAAACGGACTGAGCAAAAACTATTTTTCTGCATGGTGTGACAAAAAAAAAACAAATTGAAATGCCCCCCCCCCCCCCCCCCCACCCAGTGTTGTAGTGGGACTTTTAGGAGTGGGGGGATGCCTCTTAAAGGGGAATTCCACCCATTTTCATTTTTTTTCTGAGAGTGTACAAATGTGAACCAAATGGACCCTAGCGGTCCATTTGGTTCCATTTGTACACTCTCAGAAAAAAAGGAAACTCATTAACATGGTGTAACACATCTTGATGATGTCATCAAGATGTATTTCATGTATTTTTTTCAGACCTCCATTTCTAGGAAACACAGAATGGAGGAATTTTTTTTACAAGGTCCACACAACATCACTAAGGTATATTAATGACATAGTAAAATATTGAAAATGAGTGGAATTCCCCTTAAGACACGTTGTGCATGCACACTTGCATTTGCATGCGCATTTGCGTGCACCGGCTACGCAACACACACAAGAGACACTATTAGAACAAGTATAGCATATTGAGAAAGATTGTTTAATGCCTTATTGCAGGGGTTTTCAACAGGTGGTCCGGGGACCACCAGTGGTCCCTGAGAGGGTTCCAGGTGGTCCCCAGCTCAGTTGGTTAACCAGATGTAACTCTTGAGAACGTAAAAATGAAACCAAATGGACCCTTGCGGGTCCATTTGGTTTCATTTTTACACTCTCAAGAGTTAAAATATTCATCATCTGAATTAGCCCAAGTCTACACAACTACTGTAGAAGATGGACAAAAGCAAAAGAAATCTTTAGTTTTGGGGTCTGTGGGGCTAAAATGTCCTCAAGTGGTGGTCCCTGGCTCAAATTCTGAAAAAATGGTGGTCCCTGGCATTAAAAAGGTTGAAAACCCCTGCCTTATTGCATCCATAAAAGTAAGTGACAAGACAAAGACGTGCTCCCACCCTCACCCCACCCACATACCGTCTTTGAGAATGGTCTCCCGGCTGCTCCCGTCGATCCTCTGCCGGCCGATGAAGAAGCTGGTGGTGTCGGCGAAGTAGACGTATCCCGACTGGGCGTGGTAGTCGATGGCCCGCGGGTTGACCAGGTCCTCGATGGGCACCATGTGCTCGTTGCTGGACTTGACGTTCATGTCCAGGCCCCGGATGACCCCCGGACGGCCCTTGCCGTAGAACAGGAACAGGTCGTTTTTGGGCTCTGCACAACCAAAACATTACGACAAAAACACTTTTTTTAGACAGATGTAGGAAGTGGAAATTCCCTATATACTGTAAGGGCACTTCCTTACATCCGTCTGTTACCAGCTTATCTCTGGCACTGTTAATCCAGTCGATGCCAAAACTTTGCACACAAATCCCTGGATGCCAATGATGGACCTCTGCCCAAAGGTTTTCTAGAATGGCCTGTTATAGCGCCACCATGAGGCAGCTTTTCACATTTTTACCTACAGTATGAATGTACCGATCTGTATGAAATGTTGCATGCACCCGCCGTAGAGGACAATGATTAACCATTGACCTGTATTTTCCACATCTGCTTTTTATATCTTTGTAAAACACATTATTTCACATTACCAAAGGCATAAGAAGAAATGGGCACCCGTTTCACGTTGTCCTATAGCGCCACCAGGAGGCCACAGCCTGTCCTGTGCTCAGAAGGGCACTTTTTCTAGTTTGTCAAGGCGGAACTCATCGTTTTAAAGAGACAAGTTTCCGACTGGAAGGGGAGGGGGGACATATTATATCAGCGCACAGCATGTGGTCGATTCTAGTGCACTGTAGAGGGAGAGTAATGACTCAGTGTCTCTCTCTTTCTTACTGAATTCAATGCAAATTAAATTCAACCGACGTCCGTCGACCAACAACCGACAGTCGACATCCAACAGTCGAAAAACGCACTGAAAAAACACACTAAACCTCAGCGGGTGGGAAAAGCACCAGGGTGAGTTTCTCTAGATACCGTTTTCTTCGCAGACAGGTAAAATGGCAGCGGTTCAAGCTCTCTTTGATGTGAGCGCACGTGGCTGCACAAAAGGCAAAGAGAGAAAGCAGGGGGGCCCGTTTTTTTCCCCCTTCGCTTCCTTTTTAACTCGTATTGTCAATTAATTGGTCCAATTCATCAATGCTGATCCCAGCATTAAAGGCTCTTTACCGGGGCCACATTGTTCTTATCTGTGAGCCAGGCCCGGGGGCCATCCATTCACCTTAATGGAGCCACTAATCAGTGCCAATGACTATACTCTGCCCCCTCAATCACACTTCTGCTATATAACCACCCTGACAGTACGGTGGAAGAGAAGGGAAAGGAAGGAAGGAGGTGGAAAAAATGCTTGAGCAAACACCAGACACCGTGGCGATATATAGTTTGGCTCAAGTCTGCTGCTTTCTCTTTCTCTTCTTCTCTTTCTTTCTCTCTCCCCACACACACACACACACACACACACACACACACACACACACACACACACACACACACACACACACACACACACACACACACACCACACCCACACCCACACCCACACCCACACACACACACACACACACACACACACACACACACACACACACACACACACACACACCTTCTGATCTAAAATAGCATGGTGTCTGAGAAGAAAAGGCAGCGAGAGAGAGAGAGAGAGAGAGAGAGAGAGAGAGAGAGAGAGAGAGAGAGAGAGAGAGAAGAGAGAGAGAGAGAAGAGAGAGAGAGAGAGAGAGAGAGAGACCCAGAAAGCTGAGCAGGGCCGGATCTAAAGGGGGGGCAGGGGTGGGCAGCCAAACGTGCATCCTAGCCCACCCAATGAAAGGTAATATCAGTTGGGTTTTCAACCAGTGGTCTGCAGACCACTAGAGGTCCTCGAGAGAGTTCCAGGTGGTCCCCAGGCTAAATGGTGGAAAGTTGGTTAACCAGATGTAACTCTTTGAGAGCATGGAAATGGTTTCATTTTTACACTCTCAAGAGTTAAAATATTCATCATGTGAATGATCCCAAGTCTACACAACTAGAGAATGTAGAAGAATAATGGTCATTTTGATCTGTACGCTTGACTGCTTTGTTTCCACAAATCCAGCCTGGAATTGTGGACAAAAGCAAAACAAATCTTTAGTTTTGGGGTCTGTGTGGGGCTAAAATGTCATCAAATGGTGGTCCTCCGTGGCTCAAATTCTGAATAAATAGTGGGCCCTATGAAAAACTTTGGAGTTGCCCATGCACCCTGCTGCCATTCTTCCAGCCCACCCTAGTAGGGCTGGCTAGATCCGGCCCTGAAGCAAGCTGAGGCAGCTCCTCCAGCGGGCCCACCACCAACCAGCCACTCGGGGGGCTTCGTGTTCCGGAACCCATGGGGATCGTCCAGAGAGAGAGGGAGAGAGAGAGAGAGAGAGAGAGAGAGAGAGAGAGAGAGAGAGAGAGAGAGAGAGAGAGAGAGAGAGAGAGATTGGGCATGCAGCATGGTGGGGCTTCCAGAGAGAGAGAGATAGAGAGAGAGAGGCAGACCTCTACTGGCTCCCAGCCCCCTACCCAGGAGACACCATGGCTGCTGGGGGTGCAGGACCACACATGCCTTGCTTCAATTTATCATCCTGTGAGGGATCGAGACTCGGCTACCCAGGAGACAATTAAGCATTGCAACAACGAGACCCAGATATCAAAACCCCCAACCGTGACTACTGTGTGTGCTGTGTGTTGAGGGAGAAAAAAACGCCGCCATTTAGCACCCAGTCTCATTATGCTCCGCGAGAGAGAGAGATAGAGAGATAGATAAGGGATGGCTGGGGTGCCATCAGAACATCTAAGGAGCGAGGGAGGGGCACGGGTGGATTTATGCATGGACATGGGGGGGCAAAGACCCTCTAAATGCCCTGACTGCCCCACCAAACATGAGGGCCATGAAAAACAACCCACGATATTTTAAATGAAAGTGTTTGTATAAAATGATTTGAAACACTACCACTGTCACTAACTAACTACAGTTGTGGCACCATTAAACCAACAACATTTCATCATTGAAAACAGAAAACTCTCTGAGTCAGACCTTTAGCTTTATGTATGCTGTGTGTCTGTTGCAACTTCAACAACAACTGATGTTGTTATTGATGCTTACCAAAATGGTATGGGCGCGGCTTCATCGCCTGTGGCGCAAAGCGACACCAGCGATGAAGCCTCCCCCATGTCATTTTCTCCTACCCCCCCAATTGGGAAATGTTACATCCGCCCCTGGGGAGAGGAGGGCAGGAGGGAGGGGGGAATACATCAAATGCACCCCAGCCAGTCGTTGCTTTGTTACCCCCCCACCCCACACCCACCCACCCACACACACTCTCTCTCACACACACACACCCCGATCGAAATGTGGTCAGGCCTCAGATGGTTCCATCAATTTGATCCTTCATGTATTTCTTTTTTTATTTCTTTATTGTCAACTACACAATGTCCACAGATTGATCAGGGGGCAGCCGCGGCAAGAAACGCGGACAAACTTAAAACTACATTATGGCAATAATGAATCAGATCTCGCGACAGGGTCGATAGCGGAAAATCATTTTCAAATGGAGCCCCCCCTCGCCCCCCCCAACCCACGCCGTTCATCTTTATCACTGTCAGGTGTTGCGGTGGTGCCGTCTTTCTCTCTCTCTTCAGGTCTGACACACGGTGTGTGTGTGTGTGTGCTGTACGCCAGGGGCGGATGTAACATGTCCCATTTAGGGAGGGGGGGAGAGAGAACATGTTGGAAGGGCAAGAGAAAATGGTATGGGGGCGGCTGCACCAATACCATTTTCAGTTACAGGACTTGTATTAGGCAAGTATAAGCATCAATAATAACATCAGTTGTTGTTGAAGTTGCAACACGCGACATGCAGCATGCATAAAGCTAAAGGTCTGGCTCAGAGAGTTTTCTGTTTTCAATGATAAAATGCTGTTGGTTTAGTGGTGACACAACTGTAGTTCGTAGCAGTAGTAGTGTTTCAAATCATTTTAAATATAGGCACTTTAATTTGAAATATCTTAGGTTGTTTTGCATGCCATTGTGTTTGGTACAGGGGCACACTGCCCCCCACCCCCCCATGCCTAGATCCGCCCCTGCTGTACGCTATGAGATGACACATGACCTTTACAGGCTCGTTGTCTGCGTTTGCGGGGAAACCCGGTGGCGTCGATGCAAATCATTATGCTTCTCGGCGTGGGGCGGTGTGATGTGTTGTGTGGAAGCCTTGCGACGGCACAAGGACAGGATGTGGATTGAATGAAAGGCCTGCCGTAAGCTGATGGCAAGGTGGTAGAATTACAATAATAACTCTCGATGTCTTTCATGCAGGCAGATACGAAGCTATAATACAAGGGGCGGATGTAACATTTTCCAATTGGGGGGAGGGGCAGAAGAAAATACAGGGGCGGATCTAGGCGGATCCAGGGGCGGATCTAAATGCCCAGTCTGCCCCACCAAACATGATGGCATGCAAAGCAACCCAAGATATTTCAGTGCACATATTTAAAAGTGTTTGAAACACTACTGAAAATGGTAAGGGGGTGGCTTCATCATTTTCATTTTCATCAGTTTCATTTTCAGTCGCTTCGCGCCACAGGCAATGAAGCCGCCGCCTTACCATTTTCAGTAGTGTTTCAAATACTTTTAAATATAAGCACTGAAATATCTTGGGTTGCTTTGCATGCCATCATGTTTGGTGGGGCAGTCAGGGCATTTAGATCCGCCCCTGGATCCGCCTAGATCCGCCCCTGTATAATACCGCGTTCAGTGAAAGCCGCAGAGACATGATGAAGATACAACGCTGCGCCCCGACACAACCTAGAGAGCTGCAATCCTAAGATGATATGGCATCAGCTGCAGCTACAACGATGCAAAAGCTACACTAAATAGTCCGATACTTTTGGTGGCAAAGGCTACTTGTGATTTTTGAGAAGCTCCATGTCTATAGATAATATTTTGATATGACTACGTCCGGGACTTTAACTGATTAATTGAGATGAATTCATAACAGGTACAATAACGCAGTTATTGCAAAATTACGTTATTTTAATAGAGCATACGTTATTTTAATAGTGCATAGATTCTGCACACAGAACCTTTTTCGCTGGACGAATTTGTGTATATACAGTTGTTGATCTAGCATAGATGTACTAATTAAGTCTGGAGACCAAGGCTAGCGTACAATTGAGTTGTTAACTGTATCGAAACTGTACTTTAAATCCATTAGTCAGATGAGATGACTCTGGTTAAAAGACGACCCCCATTTTTCAAGAATCAAAATTTATGGAAACAGAACATTACATGTCAAATAGCGTAGCCCCCGGAATATACAGTAATACACAATGAAACGTATCGCCATGATGAATACCAATATTGTCCATGTACTGTATACTGTATATCGTCAACCATCACTGTTAAAATGTATCATCACACCCCTAACGGAAATTATTTCAGTCCGCTAGCTCTTCTATGTTCTTTTGAAACCGACTTCATTTTCCTTCCTATTCATAATGCTTGCCTGACACGCGCTTGATGACGTCAATGAATTTCTTGTTGTGCAACAGCTGAGTGAGCGGCTCATCGCCGTGTACTGGTACTGTAAAAAGCTTTCGTATCTTTTGTGAACAGTAAGTGCTGCTTTTATACATAATAACGCCTTTATCCGCAACGATGATTCACCCAAAGTAAGCTGTGGTGCTATAAGTAGGTCGCTGGTCATCAGAAGCAGTTTCAGGCACTCAGCCTTTTGTCTTGCTCAAGGACACTTAGGCAGTAATCTCCCCAAGGTAGCGCGTCATTTTCTTCAACCCACGGAGCGTTCTGGCTCTATGTGGGTTGAAAATGTCTTGATGGTCCGCGGCTCAAATGCTGAATAAATAGTGGGCGCCTGAGATCACAATGGTTGAAAACCAATGGAATAGAACAGGGGTTTTCAACCAGTGGTCCGGGGACCACCAGTGGTCCTTGAGAGGGTTTCAGCTAGGTGGTTCCCATCTAAGTTGGTTAACCAATGTAACTCTTGAGAGTGTAAAAATATTCATCCTCTAAATTAGCCCATGTCTGCACTAGAAGATTTATAGTGATTTTTATCTGTATATTTGCCTCTTTAGTTTCCCCAAATCCATATTGTGGACAGAAGAAATCTTTGGTTTTTGGGTGTCTGTGGTTCTAAAATGTCCCCAAATGGTGTCCTGTGACTCAAATGCTGAATAAATAGTGGGCCCTGGTATCAAAAAGGTTGAAAACTACTGGCCTAGGGAATTGGCCCTGAACTCGTCACTAAATGTCACTAAATGTAAATCCCTCAACTGCTACCATGTCATGGTGCTTGTCAGGGTGGTTGGTGGTGGGTGGTCCCCCAGATGGAGTGGTATGGGGGTGAAACATGATAAAAAGATAACATGCTAACTTTTGCAGGACTGTCCGTCGGGGCCCAGGCTGTGTCCGGCTCGACAGCGGCACGTCCTGGACTTGTAGCTGCCACTGAGCAGGCAGATGTGGGAGCATCCTCCCGGCTTCCCGTAGGCGTCCGTCTCGCATGCGTGAGTCCTGACTGCGGATACAGAGAGAGAAGAGACAGGAGAAGGAGAAGAAGAAGAAGATGAAGTACACGGGGGAGATTATTAAACAATCACAACACATGCCTGCTCCTCGATCTCCACCCTCGGGGCTAACAGCAGTTGCATATAACATGGAACAAACCCATCAGAAAAGGAAAGCCTGGACACAAGCTAAAGGATAGAGACACCTTACAGACCTGTGCAGACATCAGCAGACCTTTTCCTGCTCGGAAGTGACGTCACTTCCTGCTTTTTTGAACAACTGCAACTTTGACACGAGATGGCTTTCTATGCATTTTTTTTCGGGTAAAGTCGCATTAGGCTATCTTGAATGCAGCATGACAAAGTAACTAGTAATAGAAGTAACTGTAATGTTATTGCTGTTCAGTTGGACATAATCTGGATATATTATTTTTTACAGATAAATGTACTAATATTACTACAATAATATTTTTTTTATATTGTTGCTTGTTACCCCCATCTCGTTGACTGAACCGCGTGACGTAAGTAGCGTTTCACAACTCCCGCTGACTGACTCAGCCTACAGCATAGGTCTGACCCAGCGTACCCCTCCCCTCCAAACCCATAGCCCCCATCCCCTGTCTGTAAGATGGAGAACGAGTGGACTAGACTTTGACACGTGTTTTAACCTCTACACAGAGTACAGGTGTACCGCCCACGTACCTTTTGGCTGAGCCAGCTTGTGGTAAACGCGGAGGACTCTGGAATTCCCCAGGCTGGCGAGGGTCCGGGGCTCCGCTGTGATGTTGAAGCGCTGGATCCGCAGCAGCTCCACGCCGCTGCCGTCGTCGTCGGCCCCTTTGGAAGGGTCAGCGTGAGTCGCGTAGAGGTAACCCTCGAACACCGCTAATCCATAAATGTACGACACCTGAGAGAGAGAGAGAGAGAGAGAGAGAGAACAACAACTATGATTCATCGCCCCCCTCTGAGATTTTCAAATAAGTCAACACACCATATAAAGAACACATAGGCCTTTTATCTAGTGACAAAGGCATCATGTGTAGGTGGTGTTAGTGCGATGTGTGTGCGTGTGTATGCCTGTTAGGGTGACCAGATCTCCATCTTATGTGGCTTTCTGTTGTCTCTTTTCCAGCTATAGATGCATTTTTAAGTCTGTTAAAGTACATTTCCACACTCACTCCATTACATGTACTGTCGTATTTATCAAAAAATAGTCTATCCAAACGCTCAAAACGCATCGCACTGCAACGTATTTTGAGCTTCTATTTTTTGTTATATTCAAATTGAAATACTGAATTCTTTTTTGAATATGACATCAAGATGTTAATAATTTAATATACCGTATTTTCCGCACTATAAGGCGCACCGGATTATAAGGCGCACCTTTTAGAACTGTTTTCATATATAAGGCGCACTGGATTATAAGGCGCAGCGAATAGAAGCTACTACAGTTAACATAGAATAGAAGCTACTGCAGTTGAATGATCCATATATAAGGCGCACTGGATTATAAGGCGCAGTGTGGATTTTTGAGAAAATTAAAGGCTTTTAGGTGCGCCTTATAGTCCGGAAAATACGGTATATTTTTTAATTTCCCCACTTCTGTCCCTCAAACACACCCTGTCTGGGTGTGTGCACGTGTGTGTGCATATGGGGGGGAGGGACTCTCTACATTTGGCTTCCCACACAGGGTCACAGAGTGGTGTGCTGTGTTCCAAAGGGACTCCCCTGGCCCTGACACCACAGCCCTGCACGCTACATTTAGCAAGCTGACACACACACACACACGCACGCACGCACACGCACACGCACACGCACACGCACACGCACACGCACACCACACACACACACGCACACGCACACACACACACACACAGACACCCAGACACACCCCCCCACCCACCCCCCCCCCCCCCCCCCCCCCCCCCCCCCCACACACACACACACACACACACACACACACACACACACACACACACACACACACACAACACACACACACAGACACACACCCACCCCCCCCCCCCCCCCCCCCCCCCCCCCCCCCCCACACCCCACCCAACCCCCACCCACACACACACACACACACACACGACACACAGACACCCCCCCCACCCCCCCCCCCCCCCCCCCCCACCCACACACCCACCCACACACACACAACACACACACGCACACACACACACACACACACGCACACACGCACACACGCACGCACGCACGCACGCACGCGACGCACGCACACACCCACACCCCACACACACACACACACACACACACACACACACACACACACACACAACACACACACACACACACACACACACGCACACACACACACCCCCCCACACACACACACCCACACACACACACACACCCCCACACACCACACACACACACACACACACACACACACACACACACACACACCACACACACACACAACACACACACACACACACACAACACACACACACACGCACACGCAGGGCTGGGTGAGCTGTGTTCACAGGAAGTACGCCTAAAGCCCAACGGGTCTCACCTTCGCACAAACCAAAGGGGCGTGAAAGAAAAAAGAAATATAAAAATAATAGAAAATATAAAAGAAATAAAACATATAATAAATAAATAACCCGCTCAAGTGTCACACCCTCTGCGGACGTGGCCTCGACAGTCTGCCTCCAACGAACGCCTTGCATTTTCAAAAAGCAGCCCGGCTCTCTCACACACTACTACTTGGAGGTTGATTTCATCACCTTCTGCTGCAGGCGCCGATGTAACATCTCCCAATTGGGGGGGGGGGGCAAGAGAAAATGGTATGCGGGCGACTTCCGCTTCGAGCCACGGGTGATGAAGTCGCACCCATACCATTTTCAGTTAAAAGACTTACAGTATATTAGTCAAGTAAAGCAACAGACACACAGTGTGCATACAGCTAAAGGTCTGACTCGGAGAGTTTGTTGCTTTCAATGATGAAATGCTGTTGGTTTAGTGGTGACACAACTGTAGTTAGTTAGTAGCAGTAGTAGTGTTTCAAATCATTTTAAATATAGGCACTTTAATTTGAAATATCTTGGGTTGTTTTGCAAGCCATCGTGTTTGGTGGGGCAGTCAGGGTATTTAGGGGGGCATTGCCCCCCCAAACCCATGCCTAGATCCGCCCCTGTTCTGCTGGACCCATGTATAATTCTTACTGAGGTACTGACCGAAAGCTCTCTCCACCACATTATAACTTTTTATTTGTTTTATTTTTCTTATATACTGTATAGTTTTTATCCCATGGTTTTGCAACCCTTTCCACCCAGTTGCCAATTTCCATTGCGATCCTGGGCTCTACACATGCTGCACCAACCTGGGGAGGCAGCGGACTGGCCTCATGTTTCCTTCAATGCATGAGGGGTCGAAACTGCCCTATTTTAACCTGACGGTACTGGTTGGACGTAGCGCATGGAAGGAACAACGCGTTATTCCAACCAGTTCCTGTCCCCTCCACCAGGCGCCCGGCTGGCTCTAGAACTATTATTGTTCCTACAGCAGAAGTCAAGCAATCCATCGCAGCAAATACAGTTTTAAATGGGAGCGACTCTGATCATTCCGAGCTTGTAGATCTGCTACAGCTTTTGCTATTTTCTGCTGATTTGAATGCTGCAAAATTAATAAAAGATTGACGTTTCCACTTGTCTGGGTTCCAGCCTGATTCGCTGCGTTTTACACATCTGAAAATAATGTCCCTTCGCAAATCAGTCTGGGCAGAGCCTGCATGAGCCTGCTTTTCCTCAAACAAGCCACAGACCAATCAGAATTCTCGGCTGCATTTCCATATGCCCCGCCTAGCTGTGCGGATAGGCTCCTGACCGGACTGATTTGTGCAGTAACATTTCAGAGGTGAGAATGTACATCTGAAACGTACACAGGGGCGGATCTAGGCATGGCCATGGGGGAGGCAATGCCCCCCCTAAATACCCAGTCTGCCCCCCCACACACGATGCCATGCAAAACAGCCCAAGATATTTCAAATTAAAGTGCTTATATTTAAAATGATTTGAAACACTACTACTGCTACTAACTAACTACAGTTGTGTCACCACTAAACCAACAGCATTTCATCATTGAAAACAGAAAACTCTCTGAGTCAGACCTTTAGCTTTATGCATGCTGTGTGTCTGTTGCAACTTCAACAACAACTGACGTTATTATTGATGCTTTACTTGACTAATAAAAGTCCTGTAACCGAAAATGGTATGGGTGCGACTTCATCTCTGTTGGTGCGAAGCGACACGGGCGATGAAGCCGCCCCTATACCATTTTCTCTTGCCCCTCCAACATGTTCTTTTGTCCCCCAAATTGGACATGTTACATCTGCCCCTGAACGTACACCTTTAAACGTGCTTGTAGGTCTGCTAGCTTTTGCTATTTTCTGCTATTTCAATTACACAAAGTTAATAAAAGATTGCGGTTTTCACCCGGCTCAGACGGTACGCTCTCAGAGGGAAGCTTCCATGTTTTATTCCCTGATGGGTGTTCCATTTACAATTTGCAGCAAAGATGTAAATGGAACAAATGTTCATCAAAATCCACAAGGACTTTTTTTGTTTTGTTGTTTGTATAATACCACTTGACACATTACAATTACATTACAGTACAGCAAGGAGAGAATACCGTATATAGAGCCTATATACTTGTATATAAAACAAAAAGAAAGGAAAAAAGAAAATTAGCTCCTCTTAGGCAATTTGTGAGTGAAGCAGCAGTTCACGGACAGGACTATTATATATGCAGTATTATGTTGACACTCGGCTGAAAAGAACCAAAGCGAGGAGCCGCTTTCCATTTTTTACCCATGGAGATGAAATGCAGAGAAGCGCTCTGTCTCTCTCTCCCTCTCTCTCTCTCTCTCTCTCTCTCTCCTCTAACTGTCAGCAGAGGCCACAAGCTTATCAAGCGGGCTTCATTATGCCAAGAAAGAACACCTGCACACCGCACAAAGAGAGCACGCTCCAAGCAGGGCTCTGTTTCTCTTTTATTAGCAAGGTTGAATCACTAATAGTCTAAGATGTCTGAAAGGTGTGGGGAGTTTTAATCGCCCATAATTAATGGCTGCAAATTGTGTGCCAGAAAGAGAGAGAGAAATGACCTGTCTGTTTTTTCAGTTTTATTTTAATTTTTTGTGGGGTTGGTCTGCTTCAAACTGAATCAATTATGCATTCAGAAGATGTTTTTTTTAGCAAAGAAAAGAGCTTGAATGGTGGGATGTTTCAACAAACAATGAATAGGCCTCCTGACAAGGAGCGATAATTAATGACGGCCGTCCGACCGGAAGAGCAGTTACGGAATCCTCAAACCTGATCCTCAATGTCTCCCCGTTGGTGGTTGAGTCAGACATATGACTGCAGGAGAAACAAACTAACAAATGTGTGTTGGGGATCGGAACCCATCTGCATATTAACACCTGCATTGGGGAGAATAGAAACAAACTAACAAACCTCCTCATTTCGAGCTACCAATCTGTTTGGTTGAAACATCCTTCTAGCCATGCTTCAAACCATCATCATGTAAAAACAAATTAAAACAAAGAAAGTTCAGTCCGCCTCATTCTCCCAGAGCACAGCAGATTCTGGCTGGGCTAGCTAGTTTCTCTGGACATTTGCGGTTGTATTGGCCTATCTTAGAGGATAAGATAAGAATGATAACTGTTGCAATATTACAGAACCCAAAGTCAGTCTGTCAAACAGGGGCAGATCTAGGCATGGGCATGAGGGGGGCAATGTCCCCCTAAATACACAGCCTGCCCCACCAAACATGATGGCATGCAAAACAACCCAAGATATTTCAAATTAAAGTGCTCATATTTAAAATGATTTGAAACAGTACTACTGCTACTAACTAACTACAATTGTGGCACCACTAAACCAACAGCATTTCATCATTGGAAACAGAAAACTGTCTGAGTCAGACCTTTAGCTTTATGCATGCTGCCTGTCTGTTGCAACTTCAACAACAACAACTGATGTTATTAATGATGCTTACTTGCCTAATATAAGTCCTGTAACCGAAAATGGTACGGGTGCAACTTCGCGCCACGGGCGATGGAGTCGCACCCATACCATTTTTTCCTGCCCCACCAATTGGGAAATGTTACATCCGCCCCTGCTGTCAAAGTGGGCAGGGGTGAGGTGGGTTCGGGGAGTTGTTCATACTAGGTAACACAACCCTCACCTGACTGCCCTGGATGATGGTGTGCCTGTGCTTGCCGCTGTAGTCCACCACGTCGATGTAGTCCAGGTATGCGTCGGCCCAGTACACCAGCTTCTTCACCAGGTCCAGAGCCACGGCGGTGGGCTGCTCCGTCCGCTCCTCCACCAGCCGCGTGCGGTTGGTGCCGTCCATGTTGCAGCGCTCCAGCTTGCCCACAGGGCCGCCGTAGTCCGTGAAGAACAGCATGCTGCGGGCCGATGTTATAGGAAACACAGTGTTAGTGGGGTTGAATATAGTCTATATCAGGGGTGCCCAAGAGGTAGATCGTGATCTACCAGTAGATCACACAGGTCATGCAGGTAGAT